>JAZEWU010000011.1:3500825-3545771 GCA_036362915.1 Geotria australis | reverse complement strand
GTCACTGTAATCTTCATGCAAGTGGTCACACTCGGGTTCGAATCCCGGCTCGGGTCGCTTTCTGTGTGGCCTTTGCACGTTCTCCCCGGGTCCGCGTGGGTTTTCGCCGGGCACTCCGGTTTCCTGCCACAGTCCAAAGACATGCTGCTGCATTAGGTTAATTGGTCTGCGGACTAAATTATCCCTCTGATGGACTGGTGTCCCGTTCTGGGTCTAGCCCTGCCTTGCGCCCTGTGTCTGCCGGGATAGGCTATGGCTCACACCGATAAAAGATTCTGAACATGCGGAGGAGATGCCAGCTCATTTGGATGCGGAGCATCGCACACACGGAGCAACGCGGCTCACATTCTTGTCCACGATCGTGGGGGCGGCGTGCGGATTGTCCTTGGGCTCACGGTTACCTTTTGAAGATCGATAATGACGGCAAATGTGCCTTTACAACTTGCATCCTTTCTCCTCAACAACTCGTACACTCACAATCTATAGAGGATGCCACGTAAAACCTCGATGTATCTCCTGTCTCGAATTATTACCTGCGTTACGCGTAAAATGTGATATATTGCCGTACAAACTGCGGATATTAAACTCTACAGTTTAGATATTACTGTGGAAATCTAGTTATTTTGAAATAAATAACAAGCATTATTAATTCGTTTAATTCATGGTTGCTCTTCAGAGCTTTTCTTTCGGGATAGCCGTGTCGAGCGCTCTCCATCTCACTCTCCGTCGCGAGGGAGAGAGGGAGAATGATCGATACGGCCATCCCGTGAGAACACCTCTGAAGAGCAACGATCAGTCATCCGGTTTACACACACTGTGTGTACAATCTTTATTATTATTATTATTTTGCATTTCTTGGATGAAGGCTTGCCGATGACATGTCAGTTACAGGTTTATTTGAGCATATGTCACTCTGCTTGTCACTGAGGGTTGATAAAGGGGATGGTGGGATCGGCCCAGGACTGGTTCAGACATCACTCGTCACCAATGTTGGATATTGAACTCAGCATGCCGAGTTCACGGGGCGCATTGCTCTAACCACCGGGCCACCACTCCAATATAACCTAACGTTACGTTATAAGCCCGTTCGTGCATTTACACCCAGATGCACACAGGTGCGTGTTCGTGAATAAACACCCAGCTACTCGGCAGCGATATTAAGATTCACAACGTTATCATTCAGAGGCAGCGTATTGTTGATTTCATTTCTGCGCCGTGTGCACAGGCCCTGCGACGGAGTCAATAATCCAGGTGCGGCTCAGGCATGCTTCACGGTATGAATCGCCCTTAATGAAAATGAGTGGGGAGCAGCGGTGAACCGGGTGCCCCCGCAATGTCTTGCGCTACAACGAGATGCGGCTTCAGGCCACCGAGCCAATCATCCTCTTTGCTTTAATATATATTTTAAGATAGTTTTCCTAAATGTAATTACGTAGCTCCGCCGTGAGTGTTTTAGATGCAGTTCATGCTTGTGATTTTTCCATCCCGAAAGCCATTTCTATTTTCCACTTCAGTTCATTTTAATGACATTTCATGAGTGAAACGTGTCAATATAATGAAAGCCAGCAAATGACCTTGTGTGTTCACTAACAGTGCAATTAAACAACAAACGTACAATTTTGTTTAAAAAAAAACCCCAATGACCTACAAACAAAATACAACAAAATCTCAGAAGTTATTGATTTACTTGGCTGGACACTCTAATGAGTAAGCCGGAGCCTATCCCGGCACACATCGGGCACAGGGCACAAGGCAGGGCTATACCCAGGATGGGACGCCGGTCCATCACAGGGCACCGGAGGCAATTTATTCCGCAAGCCAATGAACCTATGCAGCAGCATGTATTTGGACTGTGGGAGAAACTCCACACAGAAAGGCCCCCGAGCCGGAATTCGAACCCGGGGTCTTCTTGCTGTGAGGCGACAGCGCTACTCACCGTGCCACCCAATTTAAACGTAGTCATTCATATGGACGCTAGTACAGTCGAAGCACGCGATGCAATGACACGAGCATTAGCCGCCCGTTGCATCTTCTGGTCCGCTGCGGTGTTAATGCGAGAGCGGCTGCTCGCCGGACAGAGGCGCCTCACGGAGCCGCGGAGCTGACAGCGGAGCGGGGTGTGCTGCCACTTACAATTACCTTCACGCGGCCTTTGAGCGCGTTACACAGCAGATGGGGAAACCATCTCCAGGCAGCGCCGTGGCACAAGCAATCTGTTGGAGAGATGTTCGCACTGTGAGCGACCGACACAAACCGCACGCACCGCTCTCACTCAGCACTCGGAACACGGGCTGGAGGTGTCACCTCGTTGCGTGAGTCCTCATCCGGTAACACTACACCGCTCCCGACACGGTTATTACATGACGAAGGGCAATTACGTGTCCACTCCTCACATCCACTTGCTATTTACACTGATCGATATTAATCGTGGAGATGGTATTAGGGGTGGCACGGTGGTGTGGCGGTGAGTCGCGCTGCCGCCTCACAGCAAGCGGGATCCGGGTTCGAATCACGGCGCGGGTGCCTTTCTGTGTGGAGTTTGCATGGTCTCCCACGTATCCGCGTGGGTTTTCGCCGGTCACTCCCACAGTCCAAAGACATGCTGCTGCATTAGGTAAATTGGTCTGCGGACTAAATTGCCCCCGGTGCCCTGTGATGGATTGGCGTCCCATCCTGGGCATAGCCCTGCCTCGCGCCCTGTGTCTGTCGGGATAGGCTCCGTCTCACCGCGACCCTGTAAAGGATCAAGCGGTTCTGACAATGGATGGATGGATTAATTTTCCGATTTGGCTTTTCTTACACGAGTTAGGGGGACACATAGGTTCATAAACCAAAGGTACTTTGAATGCACAACAGGACTGTGTAATAAGCACTTCTTCAAAGCTATATTATAGGCTAGTGTAAATATAATAAAACGCCTTAGAATTGTGAATGACGTGTTCGTCTGGAATGTAAATTACAGTAGGCTTTGTTCAATTTAAACATATTCAGGGACACGGCTCGAGGTATTGCAAAGGACAAGGTATATTCAAATCTCCATTTCAAGCCTTTGTCGGAACCACAATTCCTTTGCACGCGGTCTCGCTCTGCGGGAGATATTCACGGAGCAATAACCGAACCCGAGGCGGCACTGTGGTGGCGTAGCGGTGAGCAGCGCTGCCGCCTCACAGCAAGAAGTACCCGGGTTCGTATCCCTGCTTGGGGGCCTTTCTGTGTGGAATTTGCATGCTTTCCCCGTGTCCGTGTGGGTTTTCGCCGGGCACTCCGGTTTCCTCCCACAGTCGACATGCCTGCTGCATAAGTTAATTGGCCTGCGGACTAAATTGCTTCCAGTGCCCTTTGATGGACTGACGTCCCATCCTGGGTATAGCCCTGCCTTGCGCCCTGTGTCTGCCGGGATAGGCTCCGGCTCATCGCAACCCTGTAAAGGATTAAGCGGTTTCTGACAATGGATGAATGGACGTCTCTGTGCTTCCCGGGCTCATCAGGCACTTTGCGATTCACGATCCTCGCCGTGATTCCACAAACACCAGCTTAAACTGCGCGACCACAACACCAGCATGGCCGTGTTTTAAAGTTAGATTCGTTTTCAGGATAAGAACATAAAAGCAGACAAGCACGGCAATTAATTATTAAACTATATAACAGCTATGGCATATCTGCAATGTTCTATGGTGTTTCGACGCTTTGATAAAGTTAACATTTTACAGTTGGATGTATGCACAGCCCGATAGCACATGGACATGAACACGTGTAATGTGAGACACGTAATAAGTTACACGTTTATTCTTCAGCAAACATTGGGCAAACAATGTTGTTTTGGGGCACTGAGAGGAATAGAGAGTAGTTAACCAGCTCCCCTTCAAGAAGTATTATGGTATTGTTCTAGATGCCGTGCATTCGTCAACTGGAATGCTTACCTTGCTTTCGGCTTGCCGTTGAAGGAGCGCAAAACAGCTCAGTTGGAACTACTCAGGAAATAAACTCCTGATGCTGATGACAGAATCAGCAGGGCGTTAAAAACGTGGAGTCGGATGTTTGCAGCACGTAAACCGGGATGTACATGCAGTGGCGTAGCGTGAGCCAAGAAACGCTGAGTAACCTAGCAATACTGTCAATTGAGAGAGATTTCAATGTAGATTTCAATACTGGTATTGAACATTTTGCACAAATTAAAACCAGGCGATTTTAAATAAATGTGAGTATACTAGCATTAAATGCATTTCACTCTAATTACATCAGTATTTTATTAAAATGCAATACATGTGCTTGGGGGGGTAAGGGGTTCAATACTGGACTGGTGGAAGTGACTCGGGGAGTGCTAACGGTCCACGAGTTAGGGGGCGCAATACTTGCCTTGCCCCGGGCGCTGGCAAGCCACGCTACGCCACTGTGTCCACAAGTAAATGTAAACACAAGTAAATAACGGACGGCTGCCATTCTGAACCACGAGCGCCACCCAGCGGTCCGCGGAGACCAGACCCGAGTGGGCAAGTGGACTTGCAAAAGCTTGAGAGGCCCACACACGTATTGCATTACGTCGTCGTGAGAAGATCATTTGCATAGTTAACATGCAAACTTAGTTTGTATGTTCTCCCCGTGTCCACGTGGGTTTTCGACGGGCACTCCGCTTTCCTCCCACAATCCAGAGAGGGAAAAGTGCACTTTTTACATCTAAATTGAAACATATTTCCCCCCCCCCATCCATATATAAAATGAAACATAAATTTTTGAAGCCTGTAATGAGTGTGCAAGCAACAGGGGCGCTTTCTGCGGCCTCTAATTAACATCGCGTCGCTCAATAGCCAACAAATGGGGCGGCACAAGAAAGGTGGCGATGTTGGCGGTGGCCACGGCCCCGCTCCCAGCTCCGGTGACAATGCGGCCTCCTCCCTCGGCTGGCTCGCCTCCAGCTTTGTCCGCAGAGCTCGACAACACAGAAATGCAACGATTATTAATCTGATTTAACGGATGATTGAGCCGCGTCGTGCGCCGCCAGGCCGGAGCCGCCGCTCAGAACGCGACGCTGCGGCCGCGAGACTCGGTCTGTGCATGGCGGGGATGTTGTCGGCGTGACAGGTTCTCCTGGCTGGCCACCATGGTTTCCATCTCCTGTGCGATGCCCACCGACGCGACACCTCTCTCGTTCTCTTGTACAGTTGCGCGTTTGTTGTGTCAATGCAGGAATCCTGTACAACGCTTGCGAGCTCACTGGGTATTTTTCTGCTGTAATAACAAATATCTGTCTGGACTGATGTGAGTTTTCACGGCTCGATTCATGATGGTTGCTCTTCAGAGATGTTCTTTCGGGATAGCCGTGTCGAGCGATCAACCTCCCTCCCTCGCCTGACGATGCTTCCACCGATGTTCCTTCTCTCTCCGTCGCGACGTTTCGCCTCCCACGTTGGACGCATCTGCAGGCGTGAAACCCAACATCGGTACAACAATAATCTAAATTTCTCCCTGGGCCCTGTGATGGACTGGCGTCCTATCCTGGCTATACCCTGCCTTGCGCCCTGTGTCTGCCGGGATCGGCTCCGGCTCGCCGCGACCCTGTACAGGATCGAGCGCTTTCGGACAATCGATAAATGAATACTTGGTCCAATCCGTGCCATATTTCTACAATACATCAATTGGCTTTTGACTTGGTCGAATCGTCAGCACGGGGTGCAAATGACAGCGGGGGCCCGGGGGTGGGGGGGGGGTGCTCGAGAGCGGGGCCGCTTTCCCGACACGAACCCCCGTGAGCCCGGTGGAGGAGGTCTCCCTCCCGGTGGAGGAGGTCTCCCTCCCGGTGGAGGAGGTCTCCCTCCCGGTGTCAGCCGCGCGCTCGCCGTCCGTCAGATTATCGGGCAGAGAGCGCGGAGCGGGCGGCAGCATTGGTGCCCCATTGTGCTCTCTGACGGCAACAGCTGCACGGATAAATGCAGCTCCGAGGAGGGCCCCCGCGGCCGTGGGAAAGCAGCGGCACGAGGCCGGGCCCTGTGCTCCGGCTTGGCAGCACCTGAATAGGGCCATTGTGAGCGCGTCGCCGGCATTGTGGGCCTCCCCTCACCTTCTCGCCGCTCGGCTCCCGTCCGCTGCTCTTCCCCTTGAAAGATTAATTGTCCAACTTAGCCCTTAATGATGCAATTAAAAACAGTTTAGCGCAACAGTTGTTCTTGCGGGGGGCCGCGTCTCGGAGCGGGCCGTGCGAGCGCGCTGCCCGGTCGGCGGCGTGAGTGGGAGTGAGTGAGTGAGTGGGAGAGACGCCGCTGAAGGAGCGGATCAAAGCGGCGCGGCCCCACAATCGCTGTTTGTTCGCGTGCGGCTCTCCCACTCGCTCCTCTTGCAAGTGACAGGAAAAGGCATTTTGTGAAAGCTCCATTTTTGGTGGACAATTACGGGATTTTAGGGGAATAAAAAACCGCTTCCACTGTTTATGATTAAAGGCTCTATCTTTTAACCCTTTGAGCCTCTGGTGACCATTTCAATGCGATGCATAAGAAGGAATTATTGTACTTTGATTCATGGGTTAAATGGCTTTAAAGAACCGCATTCTTGAGTGTCGCATTGCTACAATTCCATTCTGTCTCATTTCCTGCATAGCGTCCCTGACTCGGACAAGGAGGGGCCGTGTATTAATGCATTGCCTGAATATATATATACCACATATCCTATATTTCAACTCGTGCCAGCGACCTGTTTGAAGTGTGCGATTGATTTATTATTGACGTCTGTCTTCGCGCCCATCTCGGTGTGCTCGTGCTGCATCCTGGTAGAATACACCTTCGTGCAACATGAGAACAAGATTTTGCAGTGAAAACAGACGCCATCAGCCAACCTGAGGCCTGCTTCAAAGTCGCATGCATCTAGCGCAGCTTTCATCCGGTGAAGAAAGCGCGTTGTTTTAAAGTTTTATATTGCAATTACACATTTGCAAGTTTGAGTGTTTGGAGCTTGCCTTTCATGACCTCATGCGTTATTCTGAAAACTTTCAAATCAGCCGTCGTACATTTTCGCACGATGCGACTTTTCCAAACGCACACTGAGGATTAGAAGTTGCAATACGATGATGGTTACCGTTCACTTTTACAAACAGCTGGTGCATTATATGATAATGATTTGTAAAGGCCGAGCTGAAAGACGACGATGTCCAGAGGCTGACCATCGTGCTTCGAAGAATCGCTAAGAAGAAGAATGCCTAAATAGCTTCAGTGTTTTTTCTTTTTACAAAACGTTCACATTTTGCCTACACATTAGCAGTGGCATTTATATATCTTGATTTCAAAACATGGTTCAATGCATGGGCAATATCAGTACGAATCTCTATTGGAATAGAGGTGACCTGTCGCGTGTCCTAAAGTTAAACTGGTCACATGAGCAGACGTCGCTGCTCCGTCACAACCATCCTCTTCTGCGAGGGCCAAACGACTTGAATGCAAGCAAGTCTTCCTTCAGCCAACCCATCCATTGACCGAACCGCTTAACCCTGTACAGGCGGTGAGACAGAGCTTATCCCGGCAGACACAAGGCGCAAAGCAGGGCTATCCCGAGGATGGGACGCCAGTCCATCACAGGGCACCGGGGGCAATTTAGTCAGCAGGCCGATTAACCTATGCAGCAGCATGTCTTTGGACTGTGGGAGGAAACCGGAGTTCCCAGCGAAAACCTACGCGGAATCGGGGAGAACATGCAAACTCCACACAGAAAGGCACCTGAGCCGGGATACGCACTAGGGGATTTTTTACTGTGAGGCGGCAGCGAGACTCAGCACGCCACCGTGCCGCCCAAAGTCTTCTTTCATGTGTGGCATAAAACAAGAGTTGTATCAAACAGAATTTTCACAAAAGGTGGAATACATTGTCAAGTAAATGATATACCAACAAGCTAATAACAAAACCAATACTCTCACAACGGTGCTATGGTCCCAGCTGTATTAGGGGTCTGTAGATATCTGTACATTTCATTGGCCCGATAATTATATAAAACAAAACTGGACTCTGATTAAATCATCTCACAATCCACTTACTACATCGCTGAAGCATTGTGTTTGTGCTACAGTAAATAGTGCGTTTGTCTCCCGTGCTGTTCCTACGTCACTTCCAGATCTGATCGCCATGCGTGTGTAGCCCCGGTAGGAATGACGTCTTCCGGGTTGGTGGACGGGTAGATCAAGTTAAACGCAGGTTCCCGCCGTGGGATGTCTTCGTGCCATGAGCCGCGTGTTGGCCGCGCTGATGCTGTCTGCGAGTAAGTTTAACCCCGCATGTGTGCAATGCCGGATTGTGACGCAGGCATGCTGTTATGTACATTATGTTGATGTGAACGTGTTTGCGATGCCAAAGTGTGTGTGATGCACATTCCCGATGCAGTTTGTGTGTTGTGTTGACACGACGATTTACAATGGAGGTGGGTGACCTCCATTGTGTTGTGTTTACACGACGGGAGAAGCACAGAGCGGATGTATTTGTGTCGCTCGAAGCACAGGAGCATTGCAGCCGAATCCCTGAATCGTTTTCACAAAACTGTAGCTGCGAAAAATGTCCCGCTATATAATTTCGCTGAGGGTGGCACGGTGACGCAGTGAGTAGCGCTGCCGGTCCCGGGTTCTCCCCGTGTCCGCGTGGGTTTTCGCCGGGCATTGCGGTTTCCTCCCACAGTCCAAAGAGACGCTGTTGCATAGGTTAATTGGCCTGCGGACTAAATTGCCTCCGGTGCCTTGTGATGGACTAGCGTCCCATCCAGGGTATAGCCCTGGCTCGTGCTCTGTGTCTGCCGGGATAGCCTCCGGCTCACCGCGACCCTGTTGTACAGGAGTAAGCGGTTTCATAGAATGTATGTATGGATGGATCGTGTGAATCGAGAACCAGCGATAGAGTGCCGGTGGGCACGCGCCTGATTATCGATTCATCAACAACAATGGTTGAGCTCTTTCTGAGAAAAAGACTCGGGTTTTCCTGTTTGTCAGCTCTAGGAATATTAATTGATGAGGGGAAGGGCGGGACGGTGGCGCGTTGAGCAGCGCTGCCGCCTCACAGCAAGAAGACGCTGGGTTCGAATCCCGGCTTGGGTGCCTGTCTGCATGGGTAAATGCATTGGTAAACCCAATGCATTTACCAATGCATTACCCGAGCGCGCGAGGCCGCGTTAACCCGGTAACGCGCCGAGTTGACGCGCCAGTGAGGGGGCAGACAGAGCGCGGCTCGCCTGCCGAGTGAGTGCCCGTGTCCCCCGCGTGCCGTGCTCGGCGGCGCCTTTGAGGTGTCTGGCTCCCTGCTCGGGGCGGCCAGCAAACCGGATAAGCTGGAATCCCACCATCCGGACACACTATTTATAATGCCTCATCTCCATCGAATTCAAAGAGACGCGGCGAATGAAGGAGCGACGCGCGCCGAACTTGGGTAACATAAAAAATGCGAGGTTTCAAGTTTCGACTTGTCACTTTTAAGACGAGCTTACTGTCACGGTCACGTATCGTGGGCAGAGTGTCCGTCGCTATTGCTATTATTATTATTAGCGTTAACATGTTATTACGACGGCGTTAACCTTTGGGTAGCCGTGACTCGTGCTCAGTGCAGGGGATCGTGGGTGTCGCCTTCCTCTATTGCTGCCCCACAGCCAGTGGTCACAATTCCACGTTCCTAGAACAGGGACAGTCTGCCCACAGGACAATCACTGTTAATGATGGTTGTTGCTCTTCGGAGCTGTTCCTTCGGGATAGCCTCTCTGAATGGAGCCGTGAAAACCTACACCAGTACAAATCACGGTTAAGCTCCCAGAAATATACGCGTATCCCATGCGTCTTTACACGGTACAGTGCGTATCGATGTGCACAGTGTACTCTCAATCTGGAGGAACCAGGTTTAACTCCTGACAATAAATCACAGCCGACGTGTTTACTTCACTGTTTCACCTAGCCATCAAACGCGAGCGCTTCATACTGCAACTGAAATTGATTGACCTCTGCTTTAAGACCCATTTGGCCATTCTTGTAGTGCCTTAAATACAAGGCGCCTGGCATTCCGGTAGCGACTTAGCCACTCAGCCGCAGTACAGTGTCTCTCAGCAGGTAGGATGCATGTCTTTCACAGTGTGGCATTCAAACATTTCAAAACAAGCTCAGCAAACTGCTGTCGCCCTGGTGATATCTTGAGTTATAGCGTCGCTCATTTAGAAAATCCACATTTGGAAACCCACAGAGCTCCTAAATCACCTGAACTTCAGTTCAGCAAGGCCATATAGCCTTCACAAGCGTTCACTGCCCTTTGACATCACAGCAGCATGAGTCTTATCACCGCCGTAAATGTGTAATTTACAGCGGTGTAATTGTAGTGATTGCTAGATTCCTGAGAATGACCATGACTTTAATGGCTGTTTTGTTAGCGCAGTTCATGGTATATACTGTAATTTAACATCGCGCTTCGAAGAATCGCAAAGAAGAAGAATGGTATATATTATACACAGTCATGTAAAGAACACTCGATGATTTCGCGTTGTAAATTCCAACATTTCCTCTCCAATTAAACAGCATTGCTGCCCGTTTATCGATGTGAAAAGTTGCAATAAACGTGAAAACTCCACTTTAAAAAAAGGAGATAATGCAAACTGCCAGTCATAAATCAATCAACATAACGGGCGTTAAACAAACACCCTCTTGTAACTAAAAGGTGTGTGAAAGGGTTTTACCGGCTTCCTAAATTGTGTGATTTATTGCTCAGGAGCTGGGGTTGCTTGTACTAACCGTAGCTCAAGTTTGCTTAACAAACATGTTCACCTTGAAAGAGGCAGAAGGAAGCAGTCAAGATTCCGTCAATGTAATCCCTGGCAGGTGA
Source organism: Geotria australis (assembly GCA_036362915.1). Taxonomy (NCBI): domain Eukaryota; kingdom Metazoa; phylum Chordata; class Hyperoartia; order Petromyzontiformes; family Geotriidae; genus Geotria; species Geotria australis. The sequence goes on along the minus strand of JAZEWU010000011.1, from coordinate 3,534,957 downwards.
AAACTTTCCATTATGAAAACACATTACTGAATCTAGAAGCTTGTGTGAACTGAATGGTTGTTTAAAAAGCCAGCATCTCCACGAATTCATTCATATGCTCTCGCTTGGTTTTCACAATTAGGATGTTATGAAGTGAGAGCAATTCAGTGAAGCTGTGCCATGAATACCGCACTGCATGTGTCATGGATTAGGCAAGTAATAACCATCAATTTAACTCGAAGGCTTTCATGACCAATGCTATCATAGTATGGCTATTTTTATGAGTTTAGGTCACGTGAAAAGCTATGTAAGTGTAGTGCACCCGTCGATATGTTGGCGAGCGAGCGAGCACACAGAACTTATTTCAAAGATGTTCCGACGTTTCGCTGGCAATTACATCCAGCGTAATGGATGGAACATCGTGCCTTTCTGTGTGGAGTTTGCATGTTGTCGCCGTGTCCACGTGGGTTTTCTCCGGGCACTCCGGCTTCCTCCCACAGTCCAAAGACATCCTGCTGCATAAACTCCACACAGAAAGGCGCCCAAGGCAGGAATTAAAGCGCCTGGGGCAGGACTCTATTTCTGAGGCGCAGTTGTTACCACTGTGACCCCTGCCACCCATGTACTGCCAGGAACTAGGTTTCGTTGTTGTATAATGCAGTGTGCTCATAATTCTGTCACATTTCCCCGCTGACTCACAGCATGTTGATGCCTATAGCGATCAGAACACGTAGAAAAATACCTTCCAGCTGAGATAGTAAAAGGCATTTTAAGTGAGCACGTACGAATGGCAAATTGTTTACTTACTAAATATATTATTCTGCAGGGTGGTTAAGTAGCGTTTCCGCATCATACCAAGAAATCCTGGCTCGGGTGCCTTTCCGTGTGGAGTTTGCATGTTCTCCCCGTGTCCATGTGGGTTTGCGCGGGGCACTCCGGTTTCCTCACACAATCCAAAGACATGCTGCTGAATAGATGAATTGGCCTGCTGACTAAATTGCCCCCGGTGCCCTGCGATGGGCTGGCGTCCCATCCTGGGTATAGCCTTACCTTGCGCCCTGTGTCTGCCGGGAAAGGTTCCGGCTCACCGCCACCCTGTACAGGATTAAGCAGTTTCTGACAATGGATGGATGGATTCCTACGAGCACGCATTTCACGTTGTACGTGTTTGACAATGATGATGATGATTGTGCTGTAGATAGGCAGAGAGGCCAATCCTAATTGTAACAGCCATACATCATCGAGTAGAGCCCTGGGCGGCACAACGTCTGCAAGACAACCTGCCTGATCACATCGCCGCAGCGGCGTATCCACAACGCACGTCGCTCTACCTTGGAGAGTGCTGGAGTGACAGGTGTGCATGCTGCCTCTGCTGCCACGTGATTTACCTGGAAGATGTGATGGTTGCCTAGATGTCCAGGTCGTCAAATGTCACCTTTGCTGGTCAATAATTCCCATTAGAGATTGTTAAACAACGTGCTTTTGAGGTTGAGCCTATGCCGATAGTTTCACACCGTGTGCATTCATCTGAATTGAAAACCGTGCCTTTCCAATGAGACCGTAAACGTCGGCGACTCATTAATAGATGACAATAGTGGTAACTGGGTTGCACAACGGTACAGCGAGTGGCACTGCTACCTCACAGCAAGCAGGTCCCAGGTTGGATTCCTAGCTTTGGGTGCCTTTCCGTGTGGCGTTTGCACGTTCTCCCTGTGTCCGCATGGCGTCCCATCATGGGCATAACCCTGCCTTGTGCCCTGCGTCTGCCGGGAGAGACTCCGGCCCCCCGTGACCCTGTTTGGAGGATTAAGCGGGTACTTATAATGCCGATGATGAATCGCGGGAACTAAATCTGCCGCCCTCGCTGTGCCTGACTTGCAGAGACCTGAGCATGAACAACCTGACGTCGCTGAAGCCGTTCGCGTTCAGCCACCTGCCGCTGCTGCAAGAGCTGTAAGTCGCACGTCTCTCGCACGCGCGAGTTCGTGATGCGTGAGCGTGGGTGGCGCGGCAGCCAATCGGCGATCCAAACGCGTGCCGCTTGGGTAGCTTCTCAGCCAATAGCGGCGCTTTTTAGTGTTTATGTCTCAATGCTTACTTCTCCTTTGTTTGAAAGACGTGTGTGCTGCTCTTACTGTACTATGTATCCTGCAATTTTTGTTTGGTCTCACTTTACGGTGGTTTCGCATTACGATACGCGTTCTGGATTCAGATCGTAAGGCGAGGGACCGCCGTGATGAAATAGAGGGACAAGCAGGAGAGAATACTGTCCCAAAACGAAACGCGGCGATGAAAAGCCAGAGGTGTATGTCCCTGAGGAACACATATATACATTAATTTGTCAAACTAAATCGAAACGAGGACTTGTTTCGTGAAATGAAACTTTGACGCGTATTTGTGATGGAAAGAATTATTAACGGAAGGGTATCAGATCCTATTACCGTCACGTTTCTGCGATAGTTTTATTTAAATTGCTCACGACGCTCACTGGCGTGTGTAGAATATCACCGCGATGATGTCATTGCGAGGCGCTTGGGGAACACCCTGCTCGTAACCTGTAACCTTTATCTTTTCGCTGGCATTACAGCCAACATCATCAGGGAAAGAGTTGTTGGCTGTAATGCCAGCGAAACGTCGATGCCATCTTTTGAGGTAAGTGATGCATGTGCTCTTTCGTTTGCTCCGGCATATCGACGGGTGCACTTCGCTTACACACCTTCTTCACGTGACCTAAACTCACAGACAGAACCTCACTATGAATAACATTTGGTCACGAAAGCCTTCGGTTATTCATTCAATATTAATAATAAGCAACAGCCAGCCCATTATTGCGTTGTAGTGTCAAATTGGATTAGTCATTTTAGAATTTATATTTTAGTTATACGCACCCATTAATTCTGGCTAAATTGTGCGTTCTATTGTGATCATTTCTGGTTTGTTTTATTCTTAGGTCCCAATTTGAATACGCATTATTTAAATTGGTTGTCATCGTACAAAATGTGAACAGGTTGACATAAATACGCTCACCGTATTCGCCGCTTAATTACCCACTATGTCAGTCTGCGGTGAGACGCACACATCCCCACGATTGGACGGAGCAGCACGCACACCGGTTGCATCGACACAAACCCCCTTGTGCTCGCATCACGGAGTTTCTTCCGAATGGCATCAAACACACGTTTATTGCACCATTCATTCATTGTCAGAAACCGCTTAATCCAATACAGGGTTGTGGTGAGCCGGAGCCTATCCCGGCAGACACAGGGCGCAAGGCAAAGCTATACCCAGGATAGGATGCCGGTCCATCACAGGGCACCGGGGGCTATTTAATCAGCAGGCCAATTAACCTATGCAGCAGCATGTCTTTAGACTGTGGGAGGAAACTGGAGTGCCCGGTGAAAACCCACACGGACACGGGGAGAACATCCAAACTCCACACAGAAAAGCACCCGAGCCAAGATTAGAACCCGGGTTCTTTTTGCTGTGAAACGGCAGTGCTACTCACCGCTCTACCGTTTCTTGCACTAATTGTCATAAAAATAATTTCTGAGCAATTGCACAATGCAGCCATTACTTTATTTTGGGAAATTCCCTCAGAGTGGCCGAGTGTCTGGTAGTGTCAAGCTGTATGGACTGGTGATTAATCATTAATTATGACCTCTCAGAAAATATTCCACCTCCACCAACATCGATGTGTCCCATATCCAAGTGAGCTGAAGCCTCCCGAAATCACACGACTTGCGTGTGGCCGTGGGAACAGACGCTGCTCCACTTACCATCGCCGAGGAGGCCCTCCTCATGTGGCCTCTGCCTCCCTCTCTCCTCATCGTCCCGGACACTGCTCCCATGTTTCCACTTCTTCCCATTCGACGCTTTTGCTTTAACTTCCCAATGCTTTCTCTTCTCTCTGTCTCTGTTCCCCTCGCGTTACATCCTTGGCCGCGCTTCCCGTGGTGAGCAACGGGACAAACGTTGCTGGCCAGAAACTCACAGCCATGTAATTGTCCCCTGGCCTGACGAGACGAGAGCCTGGTTGACGAGGAGGGTGCAGAGTTGGCGTTACGTGTGCCACGTTCATATCCATCGTAACTTGAGAGTCCACGTGGCCCTAAACACTTCGAATGATGGATATGACCATCTCCACCCTTATGTACATGCTGTGTATGTGCAGTGTGTATTTGATGCGTGTATCGTGGGACAAAGGGTCAAACGTGTACCAAACAGTGGTCGAGTTCAGAAAATATCCAAGGAATCGTTAACGATAGCAGATTATGGTTTGCCATGTGCACTGCGTATACATGCGTCATTAAGCATTTCATATGCGTGTAACGAGGCATATGCAATGATGATTAAACGCATCAAATAACGCTTGAACGCAAATGATACGGCGATTGTCCATTTTAGATGGTGGGCTAAACGAACTGCGTCAGAGGAGACCGAGAAACAATACAAACGGGATGACAAGTTCGATGAGACCAATGAGAGAGGATTCTTGTATTGAATCGCGGAGCCGTCATAACAATCCATCACATCCCCCTGGGGGGTGAATTGTTGCAAGCCTCGCAGTTGGCATCATGCACGCGCGCACCAATTACGCGCCGCTGCTGCGTGCCGTCATTCCAGTGCACACATGAGCACAGCTTTACATAATCCAAAGTGGCAGGCGAAACGAGCAATTCTTGTCCACCTGTATCTTAAACAACGGCTCGTATGATTTGGTCGGAAGGTCATGAGACCTAGCGGGGAGGTGAGGTGTCTCGTGGCGTGGAGGGGAGCCCCAAATGGACAGGATACGACAGCGCCTTCAGGATCTATGAGGGTATTCACGCACCTTGGGGCTGTGGAGGTCAGGAGGTCACGAGACTTGGCGTGGAGACTCTCGGAGTCTTGGGAAAGCCATCAACACCAATGTACTGATGTAGGTTTTCACGGCTGGATGTATAGGCATTGCTTTACAAAGTTGTTCTTTGGGGATAGCCAAGTCGAACGTTCGCTCTCGCTCCTTCGTTTCGCTTCCCATGTTGGATTCATCTTCAGGCGTACTGAGTAAACCTGAGAGGAGGTATGACAAACATCACAGGAATGCGCGCTTTTGACAATGAGCTGCTTTTGACATCAGAACCACACAGGTGGCACATTCTCAGCACACTGCAGATATATAGCACAACACGTTCAGCTGAAGTCAGAACGCCTGAAGATGCCTCCAACGTTGGAGGTGTAATGTCGCAAAGGAGACAGAGGGAGAGTGCTCGACACGGCTACCCCGAAAGAGCAGCTATGGAGAGCAATTCTCATACATCGAGCCGTGAAAACCGACACGGGATCAAACTAAGGGACCATCGGTGCGTTTCTGCGGCAGGAAGCGCTGACGGGCGCTAATGTATCGGGACAGACCCTCCCAATAGAAATCGCAAGTCTGTACATTCTCTTCTCCTCCGGGGATTATTTCCCACGTTTGGTGGAAGTCGAATTGGACTTTAACGAGTGATCTCATGCGCACATTGTTAACAAAACGGGCCCTTGATTAAGCGGGAACTGCGCGTTTGTGTTCCAAGGGTGCGTTGCTGCTTGTTTATTAGCATGCTTTAAAATCTGAAATTAGCTAATTGCATCTCTCAAAACAGTTCTGCCTATGATTGCATGATGATTACGTGTTTGGTTGGGTGAACGTGAGGAATCTCGTTAGTGAATGAAAAATCACGGTAAACCCTCGACTGTCTGAGCGTATTAGCGATTAAACTCAGCTCATATGGTTATGATTTCTGGCCACACCTGTGCCATTAAAGTACAGCCTTGTGCAAACATATATATATATATTACACACGTTCTCGATTTACCTTGTCATCGTTGTCAGAGATTAGATCAGGTTCATACGGTCACTGCGGCACAGTCACACGGCGACTCTGCATATCGTTGTCACATAGTGTACTCTACCACTCATAAAGTCGTGTTAACATTACTCGAAGGGTGGGACGGTGGCGTAGCGGTGAGTAGCGCTACAAATAAAAAATACAAATTGCAAAGGCTTAGACAGAATACCAACGGTCACAGTTGTGTAATTATCAGAAGCTGCCTTTACATTTTTGTTTAAAAATAAAATAACCAAATTTGGGATTTTAAAAAGGCAATGGCGATGTTGCCGTTTTCTGCCATACACTAGGCATAAATCATCGTGGCAATAGAAGCGCGTAGTGTAGCTGTTTGACCTTTCCGTGACTGCGAGTCAGTCGCAGAGCCGGGCCGTGCTGAGTGACGGTGACCGTGCCTGCTGTCGGTTCATGACGCGGCGCTTTGGCGGATGGGCTGCAGGTTATTAAGCGCTGAACTCCCAGCCCTGCTCGCCTCTGTATCTTAATGAGGCTAAGCTGGTATCTCATTAATCGCGTGGCTTTCACCGATGCATTCAATTATAGCATGAAATGTGGCCAGTCCGGCAACTGGAAAGACCCTTAATGGGTCACATAACGGGTGGCCACGTGACGCGGCGGTGGGCAGAACGATGCAGGAATCGTGATTCGTCTACACAAGTTGAGGCTGCATCACGTGCGATGGGACAATTATGGTATCTCGATATTATTATTTTCCCAAAAATGAGCGCCTCTGCTTAAATGTTGACGTTGCAATGCACGCAGGCATTGCACAAAAATCCCGTTTGCATTCGGTGCGAACTTATTCTTTGCGATTCTTCGAAGCACGATGGTCAGCTTCTGGACATCGTTGTCTTTCAGCTCGGCTTCGAAGTGTTTGGTAGAATGAATTGACTAATCCCCGTCCAAACATCTGGGGAGCAACCGCCTTACTTTCCATTCCCGTCAACGCTGATGCAGGAACGGAAAGGGGAAGAGCGATTAATCAGGAACGGAAAGGGGAGCAGCGATTAATCAGGCGCTCAGGAATGTGCTGCCTAAGGACGAGCTCCACACCTGGTCATCCCTTAATAGAGTAACCAAGCAGTGCCATTTTCCATGGAATAGACATGAAATGAGCGCTACACGATCAGGCCATGGCGTCTGTGTTTTGCCCTACATTGGTCTCACTACAAATACGTTCATTCATTGTCAGAAACCGCTTAATCCTGTACAGTGTACAGGGTTGCGGTGAGCCGGAGCCTAACTCGGCAGACACAGGTCGCAAGGCAGGGCTATACCGTGGAGTGGACGCCAGTCCATCACAGGGCATAGAGGGAAATTTAGCTTGCTGTCTTTATGTCCTTTGTCCTATAATGTATCGCTATTGCTTGACTCTCAGTTAATCTGTCTAGATGTTGTTTACATGCCGCTCTCTCCATAGCCTTGTGCAGCGCTTTGTGACCCTCGGGTGAAAGGCGCTCTATAAATGCTATTATTATTATTATCTGAGGCCACCACGGTCCGCGCAGTGGGCGCGTGTCATCGTTGTGACGCGTTCCGTGCCGCATCTCGAACTTGGCCTTGTATCGTCGTGTCTCTGGACAGCCATTGTTTTGGAAGGCATCGCTCTTTATGGATAAACAGATCGTGCCGGGTACAATGTAAATCGTTTAGACTCTCCCATGACCTAAAACGTTTTGTAGGCGGCCGTGATATTCACACATTACACGTAATGTCTTCTCCATTCTCCTGATGCTGTGGTTTTGCCATTGTCCTGCAAAGCGTTCACTCGCAAGCATTTTACATACACAGTAGAGCAGCTTTAATGTCTAAAACACTCAGCTTTTGCATTAAAAAATGCTGCGTTTTCTTATTGTGCTTTTAGTTGTTACGGTGAATGCGAACGTGCCGTTTGTCTTCTCTGACATCAGCCGGAAATAAATATATTCAGAACGGGGAGCTCATTTATTACGAGCGCCAGACACGTCGCCTTTGAAATCACAAACCCAGACATGCGCGCGTGGGTATGTGCACACACAGGCACCTACCGGGTCGCGGGTACGTTCACACACTCACACCTACCCTCCATTCGTTCCTTCCCTCTCGGATTCGCCGTCAGTTTTTCTTGTTGGTTGAGCTCGATCGATGGTTCAATACTTATGTTCCCTGCAGTAAGTTTTTAGTTATGTTGCCGATTTAAATGGCCGCTATCCAGGTTGACCCGTGTTGGACAGTTGACCCCCAGTGGTGGGGGTATTGGAGCAGAAATTTACAGCGGGATGCCCTTCGTGACGCCGACCTGTCTAGATCCTCCCCGAAACCTGTTCACCAAGGGAGACCCGAGCAGGAGTGCTGGCCTCCAGCTGACAGCTCTGTAGTTCATTGGAACACGCAAAGCCCACCTCCAATGATAAGCCTACAATCCATGTGGGATACGTTTCATTCACAGTAACTTGTTTATTACATTCTTTGAATTTGTTGACGTTTTATCGTAAGCAGCGTCTGCGAGCACACTTTAACACATCTCGCAAGGGCTCCAAACGCTGACGCTCAGCGATTGAAGCCCCATTCTCACGGAGAAGATTACGTAGAGCTCATCTCCCTTGACGCTGGGCCAGACACGGGCGCATTGACTGATCTTTTATAGCACGAGAGAACACATCTGGAACTTTCAGAGCAAATTAGTGACGTCTCCCGTTCCATTCCCTGAAACATCCTCAAAGCACAAAACCCCATATGACGGCCGTACGGGTGAGATGGTGAGATTGGTGTGTGTAGCCCACACTGCCTTGTAGCGTAATTGCCACAAAAGCGGCATGCGAGTGTCGGAGCGTGTGTGCTTCTAAACGCCGGCAAAAACAGCTGACGGGAGCGAAAGAGCGTTGCCGGCCGTACCGCATTTCTGTCTTTATTAAAGATCATCAAAAAGACGTTTAACATAACCTCAAACTATCTTTCATCTGCCCGCTTCCTCGCCTGCTTCTCGACTCCGTCGTGTTCCACTCCTATTGACTTTTAACCAAGACACAAAAGCCCCGCGGCTACCTCTAGTGTGGAGTATTTGTTTTTTTTGAAAGTGCAGAATCAAAGTTATTTCGTCCCAGGGAAATGTCACGGACGATGCTCGCAATGCCCTTCAGTCTCAAAGTAACTCTGGCCTCCGGCGCCGCGAGACACGCGCTCCGCCAGGGCCTTTGGTGCGAGCGCAGGACGGCAGCGAGTGACGCACTTGAAGGGACTCCGCATCGGTGGCATGCGTCGTTAACCTCGCGAGGGAGAGCTGACCATCTCTCCAGGGTTCGGCGGCCGGGAAGCTCACCCGGATAATGTTATGATCGCGCCTGACAGCGCAACGTGCGTTGCGTGTTTTCACCGCAGCTACGCCTCAGATGCTTCACCGATTTACGCGGACGCGCCGAAATGAGCGCGCGCGAGCGATTCGAAGATCAGATATTGTAAAAAATATAGAAGGTTTTACCTTTTCTTGCAATGAGACAAGTGTTAAGATCTTAAAAACACCAAATGGACACCGTTTTTTCAAAGGGTCCAGTTTGCGAGAAGCCACACATGCTTTTGGCATAATTCAATTGACGAGATAAAATTGAATCATTGCATTAAGTCACAGATAACACGGCTTTTCTTGAGTGACGTAAAAAAAACCTTTTTTCATTTTTGTCAGCTGTGAGCGTTGAACATATCGATTCAAGTGCCTTTGATAGTTGCTCTTCAGAGCTGTTCTTTCGGGATAGCCGTGTCGAGCGATCTCCTTCTCTCCCTCGCGACGTTGCGCCTCCCACGCTTCCAACGTGGAAGCTCTGAAGAGCAACCACCATGGATCGAGCTGTGAAAACCTCCGTCCAGACATATACTTATTTTTCCAGGCAGCGTTGTTGACGAGCGTGTAGGACATTTGTTGCGTGATGCGTTCGCGGCTCGTTCACTTGCGGCATCGTCACCAACAGCTTCAACGCGTGAGGAGCGGGACGCGCGACACGGCCATCCCGCCTCGATGCCCGCGTCGCGACACCGTTTGAAGCCGCCACGTGCGTTTCATCTTCCCTTGAAGTGGCCGACTCTGCCGTCGCATGAGACGCTGCGGGGGAGGGTTCGTCGCTGCTCTTTCAATGAAACCCCAAATAATAAATATCATCAAAATACATCGTTCCCGCTTCTGAAGTGACTTGCACATCACCCGCCTTCCAGACTGGACAGAATAATTTACATGTCAGCAAGTCGGAGTGTCTCACGCGTAGAATGCGAAGGGCCTTAGGTCATCACTATTTGCGTGCGTGTGTGTCTTACCCCTGAGTCTGCCGTACCGGCCTTCGTAGGTGCTGGCTCGCAGCACTTGACCCTACAGTCAATCAAGGCTATAAGGGGGCTCTTTGCCTTTGTGTGTGTGTGTGATATTATTAGTTGTGTTTTCTGCAAAGAATGACCAGGTGCTATAAACCGCTCAGACTAAACTGCAGTAGTTGACAAATGATGAGTGATGGTGGCAACGACGCACCCACAAACACGTATTCACTACGCATCGCTCACAATATATGTTCTCAACGCAGAGTCGCATGCCTTCATCCTTGATTAATTAAACTGCTTGCGAGCGGGAGAGACCACGTGCCACTCTGCCGAGTCCACAGGGAGCCGAGTGGAAGCCAGCTAACGCGTGCGTCGAGGATTTGCTTGATCACTGAAATACATCTGTTCCAAAAAAATTCAGGAATCGATAATTTTAATAACGCCTTTTTGAAAAACCAAAGGTGGGCCACTAGCTTAAATTATCCATTATGTTCGGTTTTCACAGACACGCTGCGATTCTGAATGTGAGAAGACACACCTGGCTTGTCACGGTCAAGCATTAATGTTGTTATCAATAGAAGCATGGGTTATTTCAAAAATACATACAACTGTCACTACATTAAGGGTATGAAAGGCTAAAGTTCTAAGTTATACCTTGTGGAAATTGTGTATAGACCATAAGCTATGGGTCGTGGTTTAGAATTAACCAGAATTATACTGTTTTACAGAAAACAAGAATAAAAAACCGAAGTGTTAGGCATTAGGGAAATCATTCTTTCGACATTAGGAAAATAATGCGTTACGTCATCATTAATTCGTTAACTGATTTACCAGACATTCTAAAGATGATCAAAGCTCACTCGTCATGTAAAGTAGGATAACCATTTTCCATGCAATAAAAATACAAATCACTCGCACCACGTAGCACTGCCCTACATTCCCGTATTCTCTGCGTCATTTGTTTTTAGACACGATTATAATTGTAGTATAATAACAATAAGATGTATTTATTAATTCTGGGAGTTAAGACAAAACGTTCGGCTAGCCACCGATATGCAGAATTAATCAAGAGTGGGGCAATGGTGTAGCTATTTTGGGGATGGCTGAGCCAAAACGTGGATCTGGTCATTAGCTGTACATAATTTAAAACGTGTATGCCATATTTAGCCTCATTAAAGAAGTTGAGATTATAAGAGCCTGACATCGTGGAGCGCTTTTGGCAAAGCGGACTCATAGCTAATCAGGTTACGCATACGCGCGTGATGCTTCGTATGTCCGCCCAGGTCAAACGTCGCTTTCTCTATGAGCACCTTTTTGCCAGTGTACAGGCAATATAAAAATATACAAGGTTTTACCTTTTCTGGCAATGTTAAGATATTTCAAAAAAAATGTCAAATGGACACCTTTTTGCAAAGGGTCCAGTTTTCAAGACGCCACACATGCTTGTGGCAAAAAAAGCATGCAAACAAAATGCTATGATAATATATACATTGCTCTGAAGAGCAGCCATCATGAATCGATCGGTCAAAACCTACATCAGTACGTTCCTGCTGAATATTAGCTAAGCACATTATTTGTTAAGAGCAATACATTGGACTAGTATCATCAGGAAGTTAATGTTTGTTAACTTTACGCGCAGACCTTGACATTGCCTGTGCCCGCAGACTGGAGTGTTGTTTGTGAAAGTGCGCTTAATGTACATGCCACCCAAGCCAACTGAGTTCCTGTATTTAATGTTTTGCTTAAACACTACAACACTAGATACATTTACGCTGCCTTTGTTGATTTCATTGCCATCTTTGTATAAAAACCAGGCTGTTGGACAAACCGCGTGTTAGTCTTACGCGCCGTTGATGGTGAATGACACGTCCAATGCGTCTAGCGTAACGCGATACGGGGCCCCGCGGTGTGTCTATTAAGCGGTCACCAGGACGTGTTGCCGTACACTGGGTAACCCTACCGCCCGTGTGTGTGTGTGTGGTGCTCACAGGCGACTGGCCGGCAATGACTTGGCCCACATTCCCAAGAGCTCGTTTGCCGGACTGGGCAGCTTGCGAGTGCTGTGAGTATACACAGCGCTTGGCGCAAACGCCGTACAGACGACGGTCACGCGCTGGACCCTCTGACGCAGGATACAATCACTTCCACGCAAGATGCTCTGAAACAACAACATAAACCGACCAATATCGATATGTCTTACATTAAGAATGTGACTGTTAAGAGATCCATAGCTACATAATTTTTTTTAAACACATGCAAATACATCGCAGCATTATATATTGCCCCAATTTCGGCTCGCGCATTTTTACGAGAAACGGTTGTTTTTTTTTCCGAAAGCGGACCTTTATTATTTCTGTTAATTAAGTTCTCCCTTTCACCAGACCTTATTTGTTTCGGCATTTCGCCGCGGCCAACGGCAATATTTATTTGCAGTTAATTGCGGCGCGCAATGAAACGGCGACCACTAAGTCTTGGCACAATAATTGTGAAGCGATGTTCGAGGGCTCGTGTTCTCGAGGGTGCGGTTGAATGTTCCGGGTAAACCCTTACGGTACTTAAACAAACAGGTTCAAGCCACGAAGGCCGTAGTCTCACCAGTAATTATGAAGCAGTCCCATAGCATGTGGCACAAACCCATAGGCTGAATCCAGACCCTTCAGTTTATCACATCGCTCATGCGGGATTTTACCGCAGCGGAATACATATTGTTACCGGGTAACGGTTGTACGCGGTAATATGCCGACATATTTCACTGATGAAAAGGTTCGAATGCAACAAGTATCCGTGTATTGTTGTGCCCATACGCACGCAGCATGTGCACATGCTATACACATACTAGACACATACTACACACGCACTCACTATACCTATCAGAATTTCCCTTATATGATAATGTGTATTATTGAAGTTCAGTATATCAATTTAAACCAGTTACTATCACTGGCAGAAGTGATTCTTGGTGCTGATAAATTGTATCAGTATATTTTTTTTCAGTTTTAGTTATTTAACACAGTGACATCATTGTGAGCTTTGCTATCTCCGTCTCAACTGTAATCATATAAAGTAGTTATTATCGTGAAATTGTGATGTATTACCAAATTTGGGATTTACTTTTATTTATGATCAAATTCGGTACCAGAATGCATGACCTCCTTTGTCAACGACTCCACAGTTATATTCATACCCTCTTTGTACGATAAGGCGCAGCTTTGCAAATTGCCACCCAAAGTTCTGTAGTCTCGATAATGCAATACAGCTTTACTTGGTAATTAATCGTGATCAGACAATTAACAACCGAAGAATTTGCAACAAGAGCCACCATCGTAACACGCTACAAACACTGCATCATGCATCACTGCATCATCCATCCATCGATTGTCAGAAACCGCTTAATCCTGTACGGGGTCGCAGTGAGCCGGGGTCGCAGTGAGCCGGAGCCGCAGTGAGCCGGAGCCTATCTGGGAGACACAGGGCGCAAGGCTGGGCTATAACCAGGATGGGACACCAGTCCATCACAGGGCACCGAGGGCAATTTAGCTCCCAGGCCAATTAACCGGAGTGCCCCTCGAAAACCCACGCAAACACGGGGTAAACATGCAACCTCCACACAGAAAGGCACCCGTGTCGGGATTCCAACCCAGGTACTTCTTGCTGTGAGGCGGCAACGCTACTCACCACTACGCCACCGTACCGCCCCCGTAGGCTATCAAGAGCGCTGTCTCTGGTGTGGGCCAATCAGTTTCAAGGGCGATGCATATATTATCATAGCATTTTGTTTGCATGTTTTTCCCACAAGTATATGTGGCATCTTGCAAACTGGACCCTTTGCAAAAATGGTGTCCATTTGGTGTTTTAAAGATCTTAACACTTGTCTCATTGCCAAAAAAGGTGAAACCTTAGATATTTTTTTCATTTTCTGTAGCGTCCCGTCACGGGTATAGCTCTGCCGTGCGCCTTGTGTCTCGGGGGATAGGCTCCGACTCAACGCGATCCTGTACAGGATTTAACGGTTTCTGATAATGGATGGATGGACATGATACACTGGCAAAAAGGTGCTCATAGTCTTATAGTCTGTCAAAACAACTTCACAACATAAGCAACATAATTCAAATATTAAGCTGACGAGCATCGGTGCCGGTTCATTATTGCGCAGTCTTGGCTTTCTCCTCTGTAGCCCAAGGTTAAAAGTCTGCTGCGTTTGCAATCGAAGGCCTTCGTGTGTAGCGTGCGTGACGGGGGGGAGACCCTCCGCGTGTGCCGTACGCGAAGTGCCGAGTCGGCGGTCGCGCTCTGCCGACCGCCGCTCACGCCGGAGGAGCGGCATACATGTCAGATGTTTATTATTCGTTCATTCATTGTCAGAAACCGCTTAATCCTGCATCATCTGATTTGAACAGTGGTTTACGATGGCCTCATAATACGATAAAATCACTTTGTGATATACGCTCTATAAGAACATTAGTATCACATTACGTTCAAATGTCACTTTACGATATGTGTTAAGATGTGGCCGCGCGTGAGCGTGGGTGGCCCAGCAGCCAATCGGCGATGCACACGCATGCCGCTTGGGTAGCTCCTTAGCCCAATAGCAGCGCTTATTAGTGTTTACATCTCAACTTCCAAGATCTCGGAACGAATTCCCATCAAACAACGTACAGTATTATTGGTTTCACATTACGCTGCGTGTTCTGGAACGGATTAATATCGCAAAGCGAGGGAGCGCTGTATTGGTCGTGAGATGAGGACTAACGGCCTCCTCCGTCTCGCTGCCAGGATGCTGCAGAACAACCAGCTGAGGGAGGTTCCGCGCGAGGCGCTGCGCGACACGCCGGGCCTGCATTCGCTGTGAGTCCCCCGGCCTACGTGACGCACACACTCCATCCGCGA
This sequence comes from Geotria australis, assembly GCA_036362915.1. Taxonomy (NCBI): domain Eukaryota; kingdom Metazoa; phylum Chordata; class Hyperoartia; order Petromyzontiformes; family Geotriidae; genus Geotria; species Geotria australis. The sequence continues at coordinate 3,519,943 of JAZEWU010000011.1, read as the reverse complement.
TGGCCCTATCATGGATATTCGATGTACTCGCAGAGTACCCGCCCTACGGTCGATCTTTTTTCCAGATGTGCAACACGTTCTTCTGACGTGTAACAGGTTCGTCTGTCGATGATGTCTGCTGCTGACGCGGCTGCTCGGTCCTGGCATTTTTCCCGATCTCCGTTTGTGTATATTGCTGCCGCCTCTCTGATGTTTCAGAAGAATCATCAATGGGTGGGAAGTGAAGTGGAAATAAGACATAAAAGCCTTGGTGTTGTGCAGCTACAATGTGCCCCTATGAAATATTAAAACTCGCGATCCTCAGTGCAGACATACATGCATAAAAATACTCACTTCAATATATACGGATTGCATGAACGTATCCCGCGGGTGAGCCAGCATAGGCGAATCGCCACAAAAGCCAAAATTATTTCTGGCTCAAATAAGCGTTGAGGCGGTGCTCATCTCCTATGCACAGCCCCGAGCTATGACGGAAGTCGGTTTATGACGGAAGCGGGTTCATCCAGAAGGCTTCCCCAGAAAGTGGTCCTAATTTTATCGACCCTAGAGGGATCATGTGCTGAGTCAACCGCCTGACCACCCGGCTGAGCTGGGTGGTCAGCGCGACCCACGACCGGTGGCGTCACGTCATCACGATGTAATGGGTCATCCGGGCCCACTGGGATTGAGGGACAACCATTAACTCGATACCCATTCAACCAACAACCTCGAACTGCTCCACCCAGACGGCGGCCCGATGGAGCGTGTCGTTACGGGAGGACGTTGTGTTGGGATGCCGCAGCAACTTGCCGCCTGTGATCACCGTAAAAAACACGATTGAAATGTTTAACATTTTATTTGCTTCAGTATTTGTCCCAAAAAATAAATCCTTTCAAATGTAAATTAAACAACACTCCTTTCATGACAGGGCGGCACAGTGGCGCGGTGAGTAGCGCTGCCGCCTCACAGCAAGAAGGTCCCGGGTCCGAATCCCGGCTCGGGGGAATTTCTGTGTGGAGTTTGCATGTTTTCCCCGTGTCCTCGTGGGTTTTCGCCGAGCACTCTGGTTTCCTGCCACAGTCCAAAGACATGCTGCTACATCCATCCATTGTCAGAAACCGCTTAAACCTGTACAGGGTTGCAGTGAGCCGGAGCCTATCCCGGCAGACAAAGGGTGCAAGGCAGGGCTGTGCATATAATGGGACGCCAGTCCATCACGTATAATTGTAACTATTAAACAAAATGTAAGTGGGCTTGGGCAGGGCACATCACGAGAAGTGACGATGGCTGGTGATTAAAAATATCGAGTGGAGCGGCCGCGAGGGGTTGGAACGTGACCGAGAGGACATCCAACGCAGAGATGGAGCGATGAGGTCAGCCGGTCTGCCCGCGCTACGCGGACTCGCGTCGCAGGATCGCGAGAGATGACGACGCCCTGTAGACGCGTTTATCCAGCAGTGGAGTGACCATGGTTGATGATGATAGCGAGGTTATGAGTGCACACGTCTTCGTGTGCGTGCTGCATTATACACACTGTGCGATGTGTGTTTCGATGCCGTATTAAGTTATACGCATTTGTTACGATTGCGCCTGTTGCTCAAGCACAGCCTGTGGGCAGGCTTAAGCTCAGCGGTATAAATTGTGCATCAGCCTTGAAGGTGCATTACAAACCGGTGATTGATGGCCCGGTGAGGTGCATTACAAATCGGCTATTTTGAGAGCCAAGATTACAATCTAACCAGAGTAACTAATCACAGTGCGGGAGTGACAGCCCCTCATGCCCACACGCTTCCCCTGCACCTCATGTGTCTCTTTTCTATGTCGCCACTTGCAAATACAGAACCGTCTTAAGCACAGTCGTCTGTGTGTGCATCTTGTGTCTCTCTCCGTGTCGCTCTGTGTTTGTCTCTCTCTTCCCCTCATCAACACATGTTTGAAATCCCTCACAATTGTGTTTTCTACGTCACTACTCTCGAATGCAAGGCAGTCTTTAGCACAGTCGTGTATGTTGTGCCGTTTGTGTCTTTCTCCGCGTCGCTCTGTGTTTGTCTCTCTCTTCCTCTCAACAACACATGTTTGACATCCCTCACGCGTTCTTGGGGCAGCACTCCATCGCCCACGCCTGAGGTCGACCCTGCGTGCATGCGAACGCATCAAGCTGCTTCAATGTAAACATCAAGCATCGCGTTTCATACAATGGATGAACAGTGAAACCGAGCTGCCGAAATAAATAAAATAAAATAACTCTATAACGCCCACATATCCATTCAATTTCGAAGGTATTAATTCGAAGAGTAAACAACTCGGAGGAAACCGCAGAGAGGCGGAGGAGGCAGCCAGGCGGTTTGCCGGCGCCAGCTCATTGCCACACACTGCGTCCTATATATTATGTTAGATTGGCGATGTTTCCCCCTCACGTCTGTCTCTCTGTCTTCCTGTCTCTGTCTTCCTATGTCTCCCCCTGTTGCTCACCCTCCCTCCCTGTCTCCCTCCGTGTTTGTCTTTAAGGAAGTGACGGCCATCTTAGGGGACGCTGGCAGATTTTTGCCGCTCTTAAGATTGCCAGTTTCACGACCTTTCAGTGTATTCGAAGCAGCCGTAATCATTTAATTTTTGTTGCTTTGGTTTTTATTAATTGTTTTTTTCTGTCGTTGTTGACAAACGGTTCTCTCCGCGGCCTTTGTGCAGCGCTTTGTGACCCTCGGGTGAAAGGCGCTGTATAAAATGCTGTTATTATTATCGGCCGATTAATTAATAAGTGTTTTTTTTAAGTTGTGAGAGGAAACCCGAGAACCCGGAGGAAACCCACGCAGAACAGGGGGAGAGCACACAAACTCCACACAAAAATGTGCCCGAGGCGGGAATCGAACCGCCTCGTATCAGAATCGCACCATTCGGCGATGATTCCATCACACGGCGCTCCGAGCGGCACCGAGCGAGCGCACTTGTGCGCGGTGCTCACAGCCGCGCACGGCGGAGAGCCGGGAAACCAGCGCTGCATCGCCAGCCCAATAATCTGGCCGGCCACAACTGCGTTTGCGTACAACGTTAGGTCAAAATGACTGACTCGTTTCGGCGGAACTATTCATTTGTGAGCGAGATCGTGGTGACGGGACACGGGGAGGTTCGCAAGCGCGACGCTGGCTACCGTGCGACACGATCGGGGCCTGTTTCGCGGTTGTGATTTAACGCCGAGTCGCGCCGCTTCCTCCACCGCCGTGTGGCCGCGAGTTGCGTCATTGCTGAAATGTTTTCTTGGCATTTGAAACGACACGAGTGAGATGAGAGTCGTGTGAGAATGGATTCGTACTGGGCGGTCGCGGTGGTTACTCACCGACGCCTCGCGACTCGTATTACCTGTTCGCGCGGCAATCAACGCTGCGAGGGATTGATGGGACATATGTGTGGAGACGCCTCCACCCATCAAATTGCCGTGTGCAGATATGCCATTCTCTTGGTCTATATTAGTGTCTGTATTAGTGTAGAGTGCAATGTATATAGTGTGCAGTAGTGTAGTGTGTAGGGCAGTGGTTCCCAAAAGGTTCTCGGTTCGCGGCGCCCTTAGTGTATCAAGATTTTTTCCACGGCGCCCAAAGTCAGAAAATACATGGCGTATATCGAACATTTGGAATTTAAGTGATACAGTAGATTATTGCCTTCTGTAGGTGTTTTGCTATAATTTGTATTATGATCATATCTCTACATTGTTTACATATATTTGCATCATCTATAGATTTTACAGTATTTACAGGTGATATAGAAGGTGATGTAAGAGTGTTTAAGAGCAACATCCAATAGTGCAGCATGTTTGCTAATCGGGCCTACCCTTAGTTCTGAGGGTTCCGCATTATCAGACTTGCACGGTGGCGCGGTGAGTAGCGCTGCCACCTCAAAGCAAGAAGGACCCGGGTTCGTATCCCGGCTCAAGTACCTTTCTGTGTGGAGTTTGCATGTTGTCCCCGTGTCCGTGTGGGTTTTCGCTGGCCACTCTGTTTCCTCCCACAGTCCAAAGACAGGCTGCTGCATAGGTTAATTGGCCTCCAGACTAAATTGCCCCCGGTGCCCCGATGGACTCGCGTCCGATCATGGGTATAGCCCTGCCTTGCTCCTTGTATCTGCCGGGATAGGCTCCGGCTCACTGCAACCCTGTACAGGATTAAGCGTTTTCTGACAATGAATTAATATATATATATATATATTGTACTGATGTAGGTTTTCACGGTGAAAGCAAACGCTCCATGACCTGAATTGTGGCTTCCACTTTCAATCTGCTCGTCACCTTTATCTGTAAATGTTTACAAACCCCGACCTTGCTACATTCTGTGAAATCGCCTGGGTGCATCCTAAAGGTGACATGAAACGATGCGTCTGTTACGGAATAACGTTGCTTCCAACAATTATTTTGCCAGTGTTGCTCCATCTAGCAGCAGGGCTTGCACCACTGAGGAAACATAGCTGCGCGTGGGTTTGCGATCGTCAACTTTGTTGAACATCACTTCAATGCTGTTGTTGCACGCTCCACATGTCTGTGATGGACTGCATGACATCATCGGCGTGTCATGACGACCGGTAAACACAGTGCTGCTCGGTGGCCTGTTTGATGTGAGGGCACGGGCATGTTTAACAAGAGGGCTGTTCCACACCGACCCCGGCGCTGGTCTTGTTCCACGAATATTTTCGTGAAGTGCTTCGATAAATAATTGCTGCCATGAGACGTTTTGCAACGGCTCGGAGATAAACAACCGCGCCGACTCTGCGGCGGATGTTGCACAACGAGGACGCTACGCCTATAAGCACCTTTTTGCCAGTGGACAGATAATGTAAAAACTGTACGAGGTTTTACCTTTTCTGGCAATGGGACAAGTGTTACGATCTTAAAAACCCCAAATGGAAACCTTTTTACAAAGAGTCCAGTTTGCCAGAAGCCACACACGCTTGTGGCAAAAACATGCAAACAAATGCTATGATAAATGTCCTTGAAACTGATTGGCCCACACTAGAGACAGCTTTCTTTATAACCTAGTCTCAGTGGTAGCCAAGTGCTGCCGAAAGGCGAGCAGTTTAGGACGATGCAAATAGCAATGCATTAGTAGCTCGGGTCTCGCTGTGAAGCCTGTGCCTGCCGCTCGATTTCTCATCGATGCAAACGTTGGGAGTGATTCCATTTTGCGTTTGAGATGTTGGGGATGAGCGACTCCCTGATAACAATGTATATATGTGATGGTTGCGCTTCAGAGATGTTATTTCGGGATAGCCGTGTCGAGCGATCTCCCTCTCTCCCTGGCGACGTTTCGCCTCCCACGTTCTCCCTCTCTGCCTCGCGTAACGTCGCGAGGCAGAGCGGGAGAGCGCTCAGTGACACGGCTATTCCGAAAGAACAGCCCTGAAGAGCAACCATCTCTCTTTGATCGCGGTTATTATCGTTGAACCAACACCTCCCGCTTCTCATTTGTCTCTCCTACCTCTTGCTCCCCTCGTTGAGTTAGTTTTAGACTCGAATGTGACCCTGTCCCATTGTTATGCAACCACACGAATACGTTGAGTTGTTCTTTCGCGGTTTGTTTTGTTGGTATTTCTTGTACGTGGAAAAGCGTTTTTTGATAATATCAAAGAAATATGCAAAATAAGGTCAACCGTGTATTAGGCTGGCTATTTAAGTAATAGCCCTTGGCTCTGAAATTGGACGGTAAAGCAAAGAAATTGCAAAAGTCATCTAACGATCGTTTGATGTCTGATGCAAACCTCTCAGTAGACACGCCGTTTACAACACGGGCATCGGTCACCAAATACCGGCGCTTTTCACATCGCACATTGTTACATTTAATACAATAATAATCATAAATGCTATTTATAATGCACGCATATTTATTCAATATCGAAGGTATTCGTTCGAAGAGAGAACGACTCAGAAGCGTAGCAAGGAAACCGCAGAGAGGCGGTGGAGGCAGCCAGGCGGTTTGCCGGCATCAACATATTTCCACACATTACGATCTGTATATTATGATGGTATCGGCCAACTGCGAAGTAACATTCCCTTAAAATATTCATGTGAATGTAAATGACTGGTCCCCACTGACCATAATGGAGATTAACAGGGTTTGCTTGTGTCGAATTTCAGAGAAATACATTCCGGGGTATGAGCCGTGGTGCTGGCAAAGAGTGGTCATGTATGTACCCTGACGACAGGTCATGCATTGTGCATCAAGGGCTCTCTTCACACTGCCACCCACAGCTCAGTCAGTTGTTATTGAAGCTGGAAGGAACCGTTGAGCTTTGTAGCTTTTTTTAACAGTTCAGCAGGGAGGTGTAAGCAAGTTACACCATCTCAGGGCACCAGAGGCAGTTTAGTCAGGACAATTAACCTAAGCAGCAGCAGCGTGTCTTTGGACTGTGGGAGGAAAGCGGAGTACTCAGCAAAAAACATGCAAACTCCACACAGACAGGTGGCACCCGGGCCGAGAATCGAACCCGAGGACTTTTGGCTGTGAGGCGGCAGCGCTACTCAGTGGTGTATGGCGCCGCTCACCGCGGACAGACGGCGCTAATGGATGGAACTGCATTCGATAAAAACACATCTTAGCCGCTCTTAGTCATTTTAAAGAGTGACAAACGTCCCGCTCGCAATGAGGAGCCGCGCGCTGTGTTCATAGCTCGCTGGCTGTTCCTGCAGACGCGCTGCTCTGCTTAAGCAATTCATGGTAATTATCTGGCGGTGCTGCATCAGCGGTGATTCATAAGCGCGCGTTGCAAGCGCGTAACACGGTCTTCTGACGTCATGGTAAAAGCCAGAATACTGCTTACGAGGGTTGATGGTACTAGCGCAAAGGTGGGAATTTTAAGTTCAAATAGTGTTAACGTTCATGAAGCGTCACCAATAATTGGGAAGTCAAGCTGAAATAACAAATACAACGTCTGGTGTTGTCAAGATAAAATGTGTGCAAATATAAAGTTTGTTGTTGTAAAGATAAACTGTGTGCTTATGAAGGATTCGTACCCAGTACCCTCAGTGTGAACATAAGTAAATACAAAGATTGTTTGCATTATACGTAGATATATCTTTTATGCTATCATTGCAATGTCATGTTTGATTAACATTGCTCATTTAGAGCACATATTCCTTCAGTGTGGAGAGTAGGTGTTTTGTGCATTACCGAAAAACGCACTGACCATTTGTTGAGGAACTGCAGATAATTATTCATATTTATTTTCTCCTTTGAGTAAAATAATACAGGAAAAAGCATAAGAGGACATGTTGCTGTTTTCAAATATGAGCTTGGATCCCCCTCGTTCATGAGCAGGCAGATATGAATGTCTTTCTGTGGAGTACATAGCATGACTTGCTGGTGTTTTCTGACTGTGTGGTCTACAATCACTCGTGGTCCAACTGCTGTGAGTCTAACCCCCGCTCCACTGTCGCCTCATCCGTGTTGACAACTAGGTTGCTGATGGTTGCTCGTCAGAGCTGCTCTTTCGGAATAGCCGTGTCGAGCGATCTCCATCTCTCCCTCGTGACGTTTCGCCTCCCACGTTGGAGGCCTGATGATGGCATCATGAATCGAGCCGTGAAAACCTACATCAATACAAACCAGGTCACTCCCCGTTACCTGGCGAGCCAGACGGAGTCTGATTGGTCGGCTTGACCGGTTGGTTAGCGCGAGCGTCATGACATCGTTACGCACGGGGCCCCAATTCCAACCGGCAGCCGATTGGCTGCGGCGGCGGTGTGTGGAATTGGGCACCACTCACTCTGGGAGAGACATTGAACTCAAAACTGCTGCAGGAATGTTGAGCAATGGCTTTGGCTGGATTTCCATAAAATCATGAAAATAAACCCAACGTGAATGAGGCCCTTGGTTTGTGAGACGCCCACTGGTTCTATGACTTTTAAAGAGTCAACCAACCACTTCCTCCCTGCCTGGCCAAGCACCCACTGTGAAAACAAAGTGAGGTGTGTGTTGTACACTTACCGTGGATTACACTACTCCCGCAGGACTCCTCGGTGCATGTTTAATAGCCCCTTGGGCAGGGAGGTTGAGTAATTTGAATGGACACGATTGTATTGAGGGGCGGCAGGGTGGCGTAACAGTGAGTAGCGCTGCCGCCTCACACCAAGAAGCACCCGGGTTCGAATCCCGACGCGGGTGCCTTTCTGTGTGGAGTTTGCATGTTCTCTCCCCGTGTCCGCGTGGGGTTTCGCTGGCCACTAAGGTTTCCTCCCAGAGTCCAAAGAAGTGCTGCTGCATAAGTGAATTGGCCTGCTGACTAAATTGCCCCCGGTGCCCTGGTGAACTGTCGTACCATCCTGAGCATAGCCCTGCCTTGCTCCCTGTGTCTGCCGGCATAGGCTCCATCTCACCGCGATCCTGTACAGGATTAAGCGGTTTCTGACGATGATGTTTGTATTGAAATGCAGCGTGACACGGCTGGGGAGGCAGTGCGTGCGCCCACCAAGGGAGTGTCCGATTTGAAGCTCTGAGTTATATTTCCCGATCAACTAATTTTCATAACGACAACCTGTACGCCTACCTAGGCACGTACAGCTGTGACTGTCACCCTTTATTATGAAATAGCACGTACCTTGCCAAACGTTCCTACTGTACATGTGGTACATATAAGGTATAAAAATATATTCTGCTTAAGGGATTATACGTCGTGAATTCAGCAGATCAGCAAGACGAGCCGGCATTCCGTGGCATCATCAACAAGTGTGGACCCACTTGTTTTTTGCCATCTCAAAATAAATGGTTTGGTACTCTGCCACGTCCACAAACCTCAAGCGTAGATGCGATATCCTAGGAATAATAAGGGTACTTTAACTTTTTTAACATTTGTCTGCATGTGTGGCTTGCTTCCAGGGTGTGTACCGATGTTTTTTCTGGCTTCGGAGCTTCGACCGGTGTCCTGGAGGCAGATTTGTCAGCAAACCAGAAATGTGGATTCCAAGCTGCGTTGTGTTAAGGTAGCAGCAGGGTCGTGTTTAGTTGCCGTGATTATGCGGTGAGATCAAACCACAGTTAACAATCATTAAAACATTCTCTAAATTTCTCTCTCACCGCCCACTATCTGGACCGCAATCTCTTTTGAGAAGGACCCTCCAAATGCATTTTATTACATTCGCAAAGTAGCAAAGATGAACGGTGACCAACGTTGGAAATGTCCTTGGAATTTAGCCTTTGTGGAAACAGCACTGATTTGATTTGCATTCATTGGCTACAGACGCAGCTCTTAATGATGTGCTCCCTGCTGTTTGACAAAGCGACATCCATGCTGCCGCATTTAATACGATGTTAAAACGCAGCGCTCCCCATAGCATTGCGGTGGGTGTGTGCGCTGTGACGAACAACTAAGTCAACACACGTGTGAGACACACTGTCAGTAAACACGGCCAGGGAGAGACATTCTGATGAGTCACATCAAAAATAGATTTGCAAGAACGAGGATCAGCAATGTTTACGGTAGATGATTGAAGTCTTTCGTTTATAATCAGGTGAGAAGATAGAGAGGTGTACACAAATATTTCTAGAGAAAGCTGGAACAGGAATACGATTAATTGAGAAGTCAGGGAACCATGCACAATGTAACTACAGACGTAACGCTCGTAAGAAATGTATCCATCCATCCACTGCACGTTCTCCCCGTGTCCGCGTGGGTTTTCGCCGGGCACTCCGGCTTCCTCCCACAGTCCAAAGACATGCTGCTGCATAAGTTAATTGGCCTGCCGACTAAATTATCCCCGGTGTCCTGTGATGGACTGGCGTGCCATCCTGGGTATAGCCCTGCCTTGCGCCTTGTGTCCGCCGGAATAGGCTCCGGCTCACCGCGACCCTATACAGGATTTTTGCGGTTTCTGACAATGACTGAATGAACGAACCCACAAAAAGGGACACCTCGTGGATAACATTTGGCACAAAAGCCCTTCACGTGAAATTGTCCTGTTCCCAAGGTAGGTGGCGGAATGTCACAGAGCCAAAACAATAGGAACGCAGCTCCACTGCCGGCATCTGTTTGCTGAGGGATCCCTCGCTGGGTGCGTGCGCCTCACCGGAGCCCAGACGCTCACTTTAATGCATCTATCAAAAAGATTACGCGGGCGGTTTCCATGGCGGTGGCCATGGTTTTGTGTGCAGAGTCGCGGCAGAATGTTCTCTCACTGCCACCGTTCGCGCGCGCGCGCTGGCGGGCGCCGCGCCGATCCGAGGTTGGAGAAGGGGATCGAGACAGAGGCCAGGGCGTCTTTTTTGTTTTTAATGTCGCTTTGTAACGAGCTCCATCACCTGAGTTTCCCTTTCATCGCCCATCAGAATGACAAATGTAGCCCACAGCTGCCAGAACACCTTTCTCTCTCCAACTGCAGTGCGCTTCTTCATCTCCCGGTTTCAGCAGGAGCCAGTCGTTCGCTCGCACGTGGCGTCCCGCAGACGGGAACACGAGCCGTGCCACCTGTACGCTGGCACCCCGGCGACGACGGGCATTGATTGCACCGCGCTCTCGGCTCACGTGGAGAGTGCGTGTGTCGCGAGGCACATACCGTCTCACAGCGCTGTCACTCAATCACTAAAGTATTTTGGCCACGTCGGTATACAAGTATCTGTTCAGCAAATTAAATGCACGGTCACGCTAAAATCGTTAAGAGGAAAATGTATTCGGCGTTTTGCAATTAGGAGCAGGTTTGTCAGCCCGCCACCCTAAGGGTGTTTTACATTCGCCACTGTCATGCGGCCCGAGTTCATTGGTTGGTTGAGATGCTGGCAACTACTGAGCAAGTCGCTAGATTCCACAGCGGCCTTCATTAAACAGGCAACAGGTCTCACTGCCAAGCACATCATTGCAGCGGAGGCTCAGAGAAATGTACAGGCATTGTACTCGCCAGTGGAGTACCCGCCCTATGGACGATCTTGTTCGAAGCGTGTAACATAGTCCAAAGACATGCTGCTGCATAGGTTAATTGGCCTGCGGACTAAATTGCCCCCGGTACCCTGTGATGTACTAGCGTATCATCCTGGGCATAGCCCTGCCTTGCGTACTGTGTCTGCCGGAATAAGGCTCCGGCTTACCCCAACCCTGTACAGCAGGGGTGTCCAAACTACGGCCCGCGGGCCAACTGCGGCCCGCCATCCATTTTTAATTGGCACGTATCAAAGTCTAAAAATATAATGGTCTATGGCACAAACATAATATTTGCGCTTAACTGTCTAGTGAGTGGCCCAGTCCTTCGTATATTTTTCTGTATGTGGCCCTCAGGAAAAAAAGTTTGGACACCCCTGCTGTACAGGATAAAGTGAGTTCTGACAGTGATTGAATTAATTAGCGTGATATAGGTGTTCTATGTTTTCTATGGTAATGGTAGAATGTGCAGTCCTGCAATTGCTTGCTGACGCCACTGTTGCGGGTATTCCGTCCACTAGAGGGAGCTCTAGAGAGCCCCTCTCGAGGGGAGTTGGCCTACTCTTCCATGCTAGTCAGACATCGTGAAGGAGGTGGAAGTGCCCACACTTCACCCCACCACACGTGATCTGCCAATAAACCGTGGTGAACCCGATCCTACCGCTCCGTGGACGGGCAAGCTGGGGATTAAGAGACGTGCAGGTTCGTGTATCTGCTGTGCCAGGAGATGGAACTGCTGTGAACGTCTGGGTCAGAAGTCCGTGGCACGAGTATTACACAACACCACAATCTGCGCTTCCTACATTCTTTGGCAGAAAACGCTTAATCTTGTACAGGGTTGTGGTGAGCCGGAGCCTATCCCGGCAGACACAGGGCGCAAGGCAGGGATGTACCTTGGATGGCACGTCAGTTCATCGCAGGACATCGGGAGAAGTTTAGTCAGCAGGCCGATTGACCTGGAAAGCAGCAGCATTTCTTTGGACTGTGGGAGGAAACTGGGGTACCCGACACAATAAATGGGCTTTAAGTCATATACAGAGGGCGTCTCGGCACAAACAAGCAATGCAGCAGTGCTCTTGTCTGCCTCCAGTCCTGAGTCAGTGTTGGAAATTACACATTCCTGTGGTGGGGGCAGTTTATTCATATGACAAACGCTGCTGGCTTCACAAAGAGAGGTCCTCATAGTGGAAACCGCAAAGATATTATATGGCCTGTCACCCAAACCTGGGTTTTACCCCCTATAAACGTGTCATTGTAAGTCAGGCATTCAAAGCAGAGTGCTAACCACTGATGCAATTGTCGCGGTTAGTCCGCAGGCCAATTAGCCTATGCAGCAGCTATTAAGCAGGATATACAGGAAAACAACAAATGTACGTTTGATGGTTGCTCTCCAGAACTGTTCTTTCAGGATAGCCGTGTCGAGCGATCTCCCTTACCCCGTGGGAGGCGAAACGTTGCGACAGAGAGAGGGAGAGCGCTCGACACGGCTATCCCGAAAGAACAGCTCTGAAGAGCAAGCATAATGAATCGAGCCACCGTGAAAACCTACTTCAGAATGTACGTTCCACCGGTGAAGGTAAACCGCTGTTCCACGGTGCCGCCTTACAGCAAGAAGGTCCCGGGTTCGAATCTGGGCTTGGGTGCCTATCTGTGTGGAGTTTGCATGTTCTCTCCCTGTGTCCGTATGGGTTTTCACCAGGCACTCCGGTTTCCTCTCACAGTCCAAAGACATACTGCTGCATAGGTTAATTGGCCTGCGGACTAAATTGCCCCCGGTACCCTGTGATGGGCAAGCGTCGCATCCTGGGTCTAGCCCTGCCTTGCGCCCTATCTCTGCCGGGATAGGCTCCGGCTCACCACAACCCTGTACAGGATGAAGCAGTTTCTGACATTGAATGAATGTATGGTGGTCGTCTGTGTGCATGTTTAGAGAGTGCCAGTCAGCTGAAGCTGAGCGAGTGTGGTACGGATTACAATCAATGTCTCATAAGGCTGTGTGCATCTCTCTAGTCCCACTGCCAGGCTGTGGCCCATTAACCCGCGTCAGGGAACCCTCACAGCGCCACCTGACGTTGTTGTGTCTCGCGGTTGTGGCTGGCGTTGTGGTAGGGTCACCGCCGCCCAGAGCCGGATTAACATTGTGTAAGTCCCTGGGCTACAGGAACCGTGAGGCCTCCAGTAATAATTTCAAAAGGAAAAAAAAAAGGATCTTTACTACAAATATATATATATACAGTATATAAATGTGACCCTTTTTTTAAATAGATAATTTAGAATACTTATACTTTGATTCAGCCTTCACAAATGAAATACATTTTCACTGAATCTCTGGAGGCCCTCCTGCTGGCGGAGGTCCCTGGGCTCCAGCTCCTAAAGCCCATCATGCCTCAATCCGGCACCGCCGCCACGCCGTAAGTGCTAGCTGGCACCCGGGCGGCGCGGTGACATCAGTGCCACTTAGCGGTTAACGACCGATGTCGTTGTTGTAGCCGTGTTTTCTGTGTGTATAGTACGGTGCCGTGATGTAATCCAAAAGACAAATGTTTCTTTGCGGCAGTTTATCCCATCGGGGGTTTTAACGGTTAGCGCAGGAAACTGGCACGCATTCAAACCGAGAACTAACTTATACCTTAAATACACACACATGCGCACACAAACACAAAGCTCCCCCCCCCCGTAGCCTTCAACACGCGTTTGGAGCAAGTGTGGTCAGTGAGCGTCCTATGAAGGCCAGGCCGGCTGTCGTGGTCAGTGCCGTGCCAGCGCCGATGTTCACTCACCGCACCTGCTACTCGTATAAAGCTGAAGGTCACCTAAGTTCACCGAGGTTCATAACCCAACATCGGTTACGATATTTGCCACTGACGTTATCTGTGACCGCGAATCGAACTCATGTCAGCAGCTTCGTAGCGCAATGTGCCACTAGGCGACCACTCCGCACGCTCACACATGCAAACACATACACGTCATGTCCACATTTTGAGGTTTGGCATTACCCGGCTCCAGTGCATTCCTGAACACCTGTTCACACACATGTGCATCTTCGCAGATGTGTGCCTGCAATTCATCAGACATTCTGTCTTATTTCGCGGCAGAATTTCACATTTTGGGTTTTAATGGCTCGTGCACATTAGTGTGGACCAGGACTCTCGGATTTTGACGTTGAATGAATATGTGCGCGTTATAAATGTAACATCATTATTATAGATAGATAGATGTATCTTGGAGACCCTCGCATTCTAAGTTGCATGCACCAGTCGTGTGGGAACGTCTGCTCACTAAATTATGGGCCTTGCTCGTTTGAAGGCCTTTCATTCAAGTCACATTGTAAGTAAAATTGGACCACACTGGCGAATGCATCTCATCATTGTGGCATACCACCCCCCCTTAAACGTTTAGAATAGTTTGAGATTTAATAATCTCTCTATCGTTCTTTGTTTTCTTTCCATAATACGTTTTGGCAACGTTTACATTGGTGGAAGTGTACCGCTGTAGGTTTTCACGGCCTGATTCATGATGGTTGCTCTTCAGAGCTGTTCGTTCGGGATAGCCGTGTCGAGAGAGGGAGATCGCGTCAAACTGCTATCCTGAAAAAACACCTCTGAAGAGCAACCATCATTTGTGGATTTGCGGTTCAAGCTTAGAAGCATTAATCAGCCACACAGTTTATTTTCTTGTGTAGCACTGCTGCACATCAGCTTTAGAAAGTCCTTTAACACGTTTTAAAAATGTGACACGTATCAGTCAAATGCTTTTCCCTAGCGACCCTCCCGAGCGTTCGCCTCATTCCACATCTGATCCACATAACTGAACATAGTCATTTCATGGCAATGGGGAATGTGTCACTTGCTCGTGTGTAATTATTGACACTTTATTAAAGCCTCAGCTGTTTCTGTGGCCGTACAGTTGAGCGTCCTGTCTCTCCCAGACATTGTTTCGTGTCATCTTCGTAGGAATGTATCAGAGATGTATTATGTTTTCTTGCTATGTCACACGGCTATATATGGCGGCGTTTAACACATGCATTAATTATCGTTATTTGTGTCGGCTAAAAGGGGCGGCACGGTGGCGCGGTGAGTAGCGCTGCCACGTCAGAGCAAGAAGTACCCGCGTTCGAATCCCGGCTTGGGTGTCTTTCTGTGTAGAGTTTGCATGTTCTCCGCGTGTGCGCTTCGGTTTTCGCCAGGCGCTCCGGTTTCCTACCACGGTCTAAAGACATGCTGCAGCATAGGTTAATTGGCCTGCAGACTAAATTGCCCCCGGTGCCCTGCGATTGACTGGCGTCCCATCCTGAGTGTATCCCTGCCTTTCGCCCTGTGTCTGCCGGGAAAGGCTCTGGCAGGATTAAGTGGTTTCTAACAATCGATGGGTTGGCGTTCGCTAAAAGCGATATGCTTACACGAAGTTTTGTTTTTAAAATGTGTATATTTAAAGTACTCAGCACCACAAGATGCCACTGACATGTCATAAAGTGATAAATGGTCCGATATAATGAAACTTCGATATATAATGATAATATGGACATGTGTATTAGTGTATTGGAATGATTCGCTGTTAATCTAATTTCTTACAAAGTTTATTTTTACAGTCCTAACTTGTGTGGGCATGTGCTCATAAGTACACTATTGTGATTTGCATAGGCCCGTGTTTGATCTTGTAATATTCTTGGCTGAAGGGATAAAGGCTGTTACAAGTCGTATTTACCATCTGTGGTCAGGCCCAGATTACCTCACCTGGAGGAAATGTGACTGTGCGGGTACCCCTGAACTACAGAGACCCCAAAAATGTCAATAGTCTCCACTTAGAAACTCGTCGTTCGAGCCCAATCCTGTTGCTGACATGTCGTTCTCTTCGCGGCCCTGTGCAGCGCTTTGTGACCCTTGGGTGAAAGGCGCTCTATAAATGCTATTATTATTATTATTACTACGGCGCGTTCCCTCTTCGGCTTCACTAATGGGGAATGTAGCTACACCGTATATAACACGAAGTAGAAAATAACCGAAATTAATTTAAATTACCACGCAACTTATTGTGGTGAACTAAAAACAATCCAAACCCAGGTGGCAATTAATTATGTATAACGGTTATTTAAATGACATTTCTCTGTTCATGCATTTGTCAAGTTACCCAGTCCCCATTCTTTCAGGACCCCACGTGATGAACTGCTTAACAACACTGGACAAAATTTATTCAGGAAGAGCATTTGCTCAATAATAAATTCGTCTGATTTACACCGCTCCTCATAGGCTCTAATGACACTATAATCCAATACTTGTGGTTATGGTAAATTGCCGTTGTGGATTATTTTATTAAAGCCTTTTTTGAGCTGGAATTCTTGATAATCCAGTCGACCGAGTCATTTCGCCTGGGCGGTTAATATTAGATGTCTGCCGACACATCTCTTGCCAGAGAGGTGACGTTCACGCGACGCGTGAGTGTCGGGCCGCCTCCTCGTCCCACGCGGCCTCACGAGACCAGGCCCCGTGTCTCCCCGCGTGGCCCATTAAAGCGATCGCTCCGCTGCGGGTCGTGTTGGCGGCGGACCACTTGGTCCCTTTCCACGAGACACGCGAGCGATAGAACGAGAACCTATCACGCGACTCCCCGCACAGTATCCGCTCTCGAAGAGAGAGGAGATGTTAACGGAGCTTCTTATGTGCGGCGGCTTACGCGCGGTAAGCCGCCGCCAATTTTTGCCAGACGATGCGTCTTGTATAATATTGAGATGTTAACGGCCGAATAGTGAGTGTGTTTTTTGTAGCTATGGGAGGAAACCGGAGTGCACGGCGAACACTACACGCGGACTCGGGGATAGAACATGGAAACTCGGCACATAAAGGCACCCGAGCCGGGATTCGAACCCCGGGGCTTCTTGCTGTGAGGCGGCAGTGCTAGAGGCTGAAATGCATCATTACTATTCAAGGCAGTCAGGGTCCGTGGGATCCGCAGATGCATAAACAATAGTACGTGGATGTCAGTGTGGAGACATTGAAAACCGATCGACAACATCCTGCTGAGTTTCCGATAACACGGATTATCTTCCAAACGTCTCCGACTGTTTTTTTACGAGACGTCAGAATGCATTAACTCGGACATTCATGTAGGTCGACAAGTTATCAGGGGAGAGCATGCTGCACCAGTCCTCTAAAGCTGCGTGGGCCGCGTGATGTCGGTGTAATACACGCCAGCGTGATCTGAATTACGCTTGGTGAACACGCGGCGCTATCGGCGCCGGAACGCGTGTTGGCAGCTCACGGCACGTCCGCGTCACAGTCGTGTCACGCGCTCGCTTACTTACGGCTCGTGTCTGAATGTCACCACTGCGGGTTTATTGGGGGGAGCGGTGGCTTGGTGGTTAGCGCGCTGGGATACAAACCTGGCTATGACCTGAGTTTGAATCCCGCTCACGGCCAACGCAAATGATGATCTTCTGAACTGATCCTGGGCCTTGCCTAGGGACGCAAAGGCTGCCGGGCGTGGTGCTGGCCACCCACCCCCTAGTGTGCCGTGTCGGCCTTCATAGGTGCTCGCTAACGGCACTTGACCCTACAGTCTGTTAATGCTACACGGAGGATCTTTGTCTTTATGCACACCGTGTGTAAATCCACAGTGGTGACACCAACTCGGAATCAATGTACAATTACTGTCGTGAATTCGCTTGTTATTCATAGATTTCCTTTTACTGCCAATAAAAATTAAAAATCTAATAATACGTGTTGGCAATCAACGTATGGCTTATGATACACCAAGTTATTGATGTGCGCTCCTGAAGTACGACCAGTGTAACGGGCCACGTCAGCACAACGCGCTACAATCACCTAGTTCCAAGCGTGGAACACGTTCTTCTGACGTCTCTTGTTGATAACGTTTTCTGCTGACATAACTACTTCGACCTGGATTTCCTCCTGGTGTACTTTTGTGATAAATGTGCTGGCTCTGAAATTTCAGAAGAGCAATCATCAATAATAACAAGTGGGAAGTACGGCTGAAATAAGACATGAAAACCTTGGTGCTGTACAGATACAATGTGTGCTTATGAAGGGTTTATACCCGGTACACTCAGTGCAGACATACATACGTAAAAACAATTGCTTCAAAATATATAGATTATTCTTTGTTGGACTGGCGTCCCGTCCTGGATAAGCCCTGCCTTGTGCCCTGTGTCTGTTGGGATAGGCTCAGGCTCACCGCGACCCTATACACTCAGGATTAAGCGTTTTCTGACGATGATGATTATATTAAAAGTCCTGTAATCCGGCACCCTTAGGCCGAAGTGCGTGCCGGATTAGCAAACATGCCGGGCTGTTGGATGTTACTCTAATACACTCTTCCCATATCACCTGTACATACTATAAATATCCCGAAATAATATAAATATATGTAAACAATGTAACGATATGATAATCATAAATGATCTTAGTAAATAACCTACAGTAGAAGGCAAGTAATCTACTGTTTAATCTACAGTAGAAGGCATTTATTTACTATACGCAGTAATTGTCACTTAGCTTTCTGACAATGGATGGATGGATTCTTCTTCATGCTGCCCGAGTTTAAAACCACTCTAAATTTAAGGTGCTGTTGAACTGTTGCCCAAAGCAATCGCTTTAGTCAGCCTGCATTCCTACACTGAAAACCTTCAGTTATTTTATTCTCTATTACAACCGCAGCTATCCTGCGATACACTTCCAGATGGTAAAGCTTTGTGATTCAAAATGCAGCCCCTTGTATCGTTGCACCATCTGCAGACTCTGATGGTAATTTAACACGAAGGCTTTCATGACCAATGTTATCCATGACCCATAAAAAGGAATATATTATAGACTCTAATGTCGCTGCGTGTGGCGTGATGACTTGCTGACAATTGTGCGTGTACGTGCTTGAGGTTGTTACTCGCGAAGGAAATCGCGACAATAACTTAACTGTATCGACGTGCGTCGGCCACATGTGCCGGAGTCACGGTCACGTGTTGCAAATTTTAAAATTACTCGCAAATTGCCCGCTTGAATCAAACCTGTCAGCGACATCACCACCGACTGTGACACCGGTGCAGACTGTACGGACCTGTATCACTGTACGGACCTGTATCACCGCACCTTGATGGTAGTTGTTGCAACAGCAACAACAACAAAGTGGGGGGCGACGTCACCACGGCGCTTGTGCCAAGCCACGTGCACATTTCGGCCACACTGAGCGTCTAAGGCAGGGGTGTCCAAACCACGGCCCGCGGGCCAACTGCGGCCCGCCATCCATTT
>JAZEWU010000011.1:3471638-3500817 GCA_036362915.1 Geotria australis | reverse complement strand
GGCCCTCAGGAAAAAAAGTTTGGACACCCCTGGTCTAAGGCATTCGTTTCCTGACTGAGATAGATATATGATGGATAGGTGTTTATTATTACAGCAGAAAATAATCGGCGAGCTTGCAAGCTATTTACAGGATTCCTGCGACGCAGCAAAAACGCGACACGTCTGGCAGATGCGGCACCTGCACTCCATACCCTGCCAACACGGCAGAGTAGTTGGCTATCACAATAAAAACAAAGATCCCAATATAACCTTAACAGACTGCGGGGGCCAAACGCCGTTAGCGAGTAGCACCGACGCAGGCTGGCACAGCACCAGAGGGGGTGGGTGGCCAGCCCGTCCGTCCGTCAGCGACAATCGCAAAGGCACGGGTACCTCACGCGGCCCTTCTCGCAGCGGATCGTGGCGGCCCCGGCGCGTGTGACCCGGTGGAAGAGGCCAAACTATACCCCTGCCCAGACTCTACCCGGGTTAAAGTGGCCTCGGCTGTTTTATACCCTGGGTATATTCTGGGCTAGTCCAGTTTATGCTCCGGTGTATTATTTAGGGCTAGCCTGTTTTATATCCCGGGTATATTCTGGGCGAGTCCAGAATATACCCGGGTTACTGGACTAGCCCAGAATATACCCGGGGTATAAAACAGGCTAGCCCGGCGGCGGTATGATCTGCCCTTATGGGGTATGAAATATCCATCCATCCATTTTCTAAACCGCTTGTCCTGGTGAGGGTCGCGGTGACAGCAGTCCAAGGAGAGTGGGCCAGACATCCCTTTCCTCAGCAACAGACTCCAGCTCTTCCCGGGGGATTCCCAGCCGTTCCCAGGCAAGCCGAAGGATATATAGCCTAGTCTAAAGTATACCCCGGGGTATAAACTGGCCTAGGCAACTTTAACCCCGAGCATAGTCTGGCCAGGCGTTATACTTTGTCGCGTGTGACCCTGGGTGACCTTCGCTCCGCAGACGGCTGGACGCCAACCACGTGTCTCGCGTGCCGGCGGGCGGCCTGCGCGGCGTACCGGGGCTGCGCCACCTGTGGCTGGACGACAACGCGCTGTCCGAGGTGCCCGTGGCGCCGCTCAGCGAGCTGCCGGCGCTGCAGGCCCTCACGCTGGCTCTCAACCGCATCGCGCACATCCCCAACGGCGCCTTCCGCAACCTGTCCAGCCTCGTCGTGCTGTGAGTGGCGCACACACAGGCGCGCGCGCGAGCGCACACCAGCACCACGCCCGGCCGGCGCGCACACACGCCAGGCACGCACACACACCAGCAACCACGCCCGGCCGCCATTTATCTCGCTAGTGGCAGTGATTACACACCGCACTAGTTACTCATTTGAGGCTGAGTCGACCTAGGGGAAGCCCATAACCCGTTCCGAAAATCGTCACTGGTGTTCGCCGTGAGCGGGATTCGAACTCCGGTCGCAAGGTTTATATAGCCCGGCGTGAGTAGCGCACACACGCGCAGCAGCAACACGCTGTATGTAGGGTGAAGCAGCACCTGTGAAGGCCGGCATGGCACACGAGGGGGTAGATCCACAGATGTACGATGGATGCTCTTCAGAGCTGTTCTTTCGGGATAGCCGTGTCGAGCAATCTCCCTTTCTCCCTCGGGAGGTTTCGCCTCCCACCTTCTCCAAATCGCCACTCGGCAAAGGATGCATACCCATTCACAGGCACTTATATTTTCCTACCTTAAAACGCACATTCCTGAAGCGTGACGTCATGGTAATTTTATGCCGCACATATTTACGATACACTATTCATTACTGATGGTTGCCATAAAGTTGTTTCTGCACAATCAAATAAACATGCACTCGGAGTAAATAGAGCAATTAAATGTTGAACATTATATTTTGAAATCGTATACACGCGCACTGCTTACAGTAAAAATACACACGTAAACGACTCCACGGAGGTAACCGAATTCCTGTCGAGCCAGGATGCCGTGTTTTGGACTGTTCTCGGTGATCGTCTCCAAATCTAAACACGCCACTGCCATCAAGTACCAACGTAATCCGCCCTCTGAAGCCACAACTCCAATTGCACAACGAGAATTAAAAAACACCACGTGACTTTAACAAGGGCGGCACAGTGGCGCGATTTAAGCGCTGCCGCCTCACGGCAAGAAGGCCCCGGGTTCGAATCCTGGCTCGGGTGCCTTTCTGTGTGGAGTTTGCATGTTCTCATTGAAATGTAATTGCGGCCTTTCTCAGAATCTTAAATAAACATAAATTTAGCTTGATTAAGTGTGACTAAATCTTGTGATAGAGGTGTGATATGAGCTGTCTGGTGTAAAAAAAAAACAACAGGAAATGCGGCCATTTCCATGACCATATATTCTCCCATGACTGCCGCTCGGGTGGCATCGCTTGTCATAACCCTCCACACAACCACGCTTGGATGCAGCACGCCGTGTGTGTTCCGTCATCGCATTAAACTCGATAGAACGGCCGGATTTCATTCGTCGGCGTCAAACGTCAAACACAAATACCAAACGCGAGGAGATGCATTTCTGCAGCTCTATGGAAGGCAATTTTATAATAAACCAAAAACCAGCCTGTTATATGTTCCTGGGGAACTCTAAAATATGCCCTCTGTGGCTTACCTTCAATTATTCAAACACGTAAAACCATCCCGTTAAATAAATCATAAACTCGTTCAATAATTTTGCCATCCTCCGTAGGGCTGTAAAAGTCATATATGGCCTGAGGCCATGCTGAGGTGGTGGACTGAAAGTCTGCCTGAACCCTCTGCCGATGCATCAATACGCCACGCTTGACAGGCATCTGCCACTTACGCAGTGACACGCGTCTCCAGAGTTTTGGACAACGAATTCACGGGGTCAGTCATGAATTGATGGCGCTGTATGTGGTATTTTTTTTCATTGCCTCCTTGTGAATTGGGACAATGTTTGATTTGTCGCAGCAAGCTGGGAAGGCTGCCGGAACGACACAGGGAAATTCAACAGCAAGGCCAGGGGGACACTTAAAACCACTGCAGCAAATCTAATAAGATATGCATCAATGCCGTTTAGTCCAGTTTATTTATCTACTTCAATTCGCCCGCAACCTCCTAAGCGGCGATAAAATTAAATTGAAATGCGCGTCTGTTGAAACGCACGCTGTATATTCTGCACACACGCAGGGCACACACATACGCGGCTCGCCTATATAAACGTACGGACGGTACACATGCATGCATTGCCATCCATCCATGAATTGTCATAAACCGATTAATCCTGTCCAGGGTCGCGGTGAGTCAGAGCCTATCCCGGCAGACACAGGGCGCAAGGCAGGGCTATACCCAGGATGGGACGTCAGTCCATCACTGGGCACCGGGGGCAATTTAGTCCACATACCAATTCACCAACGCAGCGGCCTGTCTTTGGACGTTGGGAGGAAATCGGAGAGCCCGGCAAAAACCCACGTGGACATGGGGAGAACATGCAAACTCCACACAGAAAGGCACCTGAGCCGGGATTCGAAACCAGGTCCGCCTTGCTGTGAAGCGGCAGCGCTGCTCACCGCACCACCGTGCCGCCCTGCACACATGCAGACTGCGCATATTTATTTCCGCAGCTGTTGCTAATTGCAAGGAAAGCTATCGTGTGGTAGCCACTCACCCTGGGAGCTCCAGTCTATAAGAAGCATCTGCTCGTCTTAATTGAACGGCTATAGCATATGCTTGAGTGGGGCTACGGGTTGTTGTGGCTGCGCTGTGGAGGTTGGGTCTGCGTCTCCCTCGGTGCCGAGTCTGCCGCTCGGGTCCCTCCTGCTGTCTCCTCACTCATGATGATGTTATGAGGGGGTCATTTTCTTATATTTGTGCAGATCGTTTCACTTTTGCAGCGACTGAATGTGAGCCAATGTTTGCCTGTGCCCATAGCTACCAAAATATATCATCGGGCCATGAGGCAGTCCACTTTTAACCATGCTGAACAAGTCTGTGGCTTAACATCACCCTTTCATTTTGAATAAATAATTTAAATAATCCACAAAATGTAAATAGGATGCACTGTCTGATGTGGTTTTGAGACCCTTACATTGAACTAAGAAACTATGTGATAGGCTTTAATGAACAGCCAAGGTATAAGCAATCTTTGTCAGGCTGTTAAATCTGCCTTGACAAGTCATAACAGCAGCCCAAGGGAAAACTTACCAAAGGAAAACTCAATTACTATTTAGACTGTTTAGAAGGGTCCTGCATTGAAATATAGTTCGATGTATGAGAATTGTTCTCAAGAGCTGATCTTTTGGGATAGCCGTGTTGGGGTATTATTGCTTTCCCCTTCGCGATGCTCGCCTCCAAAGAAATGTCGAGGAGAGAAGAGGAACACTCGACACGGCTATCCCTAAAGAGCAGCTATTGACTGAAATTCTCATTCTATCTTTTTCCCCTCTCTAATTATTGTGCAATAAGAAGGCCCATTGTTGCAAAGCATTACGTATTTAAACATTTTTAAAGGCGGCAGGATTTTTGACGAATGTGTTGAGTGATGGTTGCTCTTCAGAACTGTTCTTTGGAGATGGCCGTGTCGAGCGATCTCCCTCTCTCCCTCGCGACGTTTTGCCTCCCACGTTGGAAGCATCATCAGGCGATGCTTCCAACATCATCAGCCGAGAAAACCTACATCAGAATGCACCGAGTGTTTCGTAGACACCAGGCAATAACCCACAAATCTGTGAACACGCTGGGTTTCCTTCTCCCGCTGGTGATTCCTCCCCCACGCGATGCGTCTAACAGGCGGGCGGCTCGGCGGTCACAGGCGTGCACCCACGACACAGTTGCAGGTGGCCACTCGCGACACCAGTCGCGCACCGGCGGAGAGCTGACGGTGAGGTCCGTTGAAGTGGTGGGGCTCACAGTCTACGATTCATTTCGCCACCGTGCAAGAGGAGACAAACCTCCACTGCATTAGCAGCCATACGAGTAATGTCTGCGTCGCTGGCTTTTAAAATCTCAATACCCGCGTACGCGAGTGCGTGTATCTCACGTATCCCACGGTTATATGTTACGAGAATGCCAGTGCTCTCTTAGACTGAATGCAAATTCTTCAAAACAGCTTGAGGCCATTGGTAACACAAAATCCATCTTCTGCACCATTAACTCTCTCCTTTTCAAATCCGGCTACCTCAATTATGCCAACAAGTGATAGGATTGTAATTATACCCAGTCGTTGCCTTACTCTGTTATCAAATCATAAAAAAAAACCCGTGCTTGGCACTGGTAAACAATGATTATATACATGGGCGGTCTTTTTATACGTTGTAATTATTACACCGTAGAGTTTATAGGCTTTCTTATCCACCGTTTTATTCAGGATTCTTGTACGTGTTTTAATACGCTAGTGAAACGTATACACTTAGCCGTGTGAAATTATTGCACCGTAAACTTAAACCCACGTGCTTCACACTGTTGGCAAATTCTAATGGCAACATTCATCACCACCTATCTTAATGGAGTCGCTCTGCATAGTCAGGTAATTATCCCAGAGGTAATACATGAATTAGCGTCGCTCACACGGCATGACGCGCTTGTATCTATTTACAAACATTTTTCAATTAGCTGTATTGTTTGTTTCTATTTACTCGTGGCTGCTGTAATTATGTAGGTTTTCACGGCTCCCTGTGTGAGGATGGTTCTCCATTGAACAGCTCTAGGCCACTATTCATATTTACGTCAAGCTTGTGCCGACAATTGGGCGACACGATGGCGTAGCGGTGGGTAGCACTGCCGCCTCACACCAAGAAGCCCCGGGTTCGAATCTCGGCTCGGGTGCTTTTCTGTATGGTGTTTGCATGTTCTCCCCGTGTCCGCGTGGGTTTTCGCTGGGCACTCCAGTGTCCTCCCACACTCCAAAGACATGCTGCTGCATAGCTTAATTGGCTTGGAGACTAAATTGCCCCCGGTGCCCTGTGACGGACTGGCGTCTCATCCTGGGTATAGCCCTGCCTTGCGCCCTGTCTCTCCCGGGATAGGCTCCGGCTGACCACAACCCTGTACAGGATGAATCGGTTTCTGATAATTAATTAATTAATGGTTTGTTCCTGGTGCTTATTCAGCATTCTACGTTGTGTTGGTGAAAAACACGTTTTATTAATAACCTCAAGTTGAATGATACTTTAGAAAAAAACCTACGTCAATAGATTAAGAAAAAACATTTTAAAATTGTTCAGAGTTTCAAGTTCGTCAAGATATTGTTGGTGGATTTATAATAATATTGTAAAAAAAAGGCTTCTCTGTCCAGCATTACGTTACATGACGTGTGTTTCTGGAGCGTGAAGCCAACCATTGCTCTACCGCAGGTTTAACGAGTTCTTGAATCTGTGACGGTTTCTCTCCAAGTGAGGAGAATGTGTACATAACACAATGCAGCCACTATGAGGCGGGGTACACTGCACCCACCGGCCTGAAGTACAAGGAGCTGAGAACCATCCTTCACGGAGTGTGTGGATTGAGCAGCTCTCTAGTTCGGGATGTTTGGATTACATTTCCCTGCCGAGCTGATGGATTGAGAGCTTGGAAGGCTAACTCACTCTTCAGTCTATCACAAGGATCCGTACCATTGCCCAACTTCTCCTAAATGTGTTTAGAGCCGTATAAATAGATAGATCCCCAATCCTAACCATAAAGTATTTAAAAAAGTTACTTTAAAAACGGGCTTACATTTTGAAGCTATTGATGGTTGCTCCTCAGGGCTATTCATTCGGTATTGCCGTGTCAAGCGCTCTCCCTCTCTCCCTCGCGACGTTACCCCTGATGATGCCTCCAACGTGGGAGGCGAAAGAGCCGTTCGACACGGCTATCCCGAAAGAACAGCTCTGAAGAGAAACCATCATTAATCGAACCTACATCAGTGCATCTTGAAGTTCATTGATCACTTTGCCCGGCAAGGAGAACGACCAGAAGGCGTTGTCCCCCCTAAATAATGATAATAATAGCATTTATAGAGCCCTTTTCACCCAAGGGTCACAAAGCGCTGCACAGGGCCGCGAAGAGAACGACATGTCAGCAACGACAGAGAACGGAAAATCAGCAACAATTTTTTTGGGGTATTTTTTTTCATAATCCGAGCTGTGGAGAGAACGGCAAGTCAACAACGGGGAGACCCGTTGTAAAAAAGTGAGGCTCTCTGTAAGAGGCCACGGTGTGGTTGGTGGTCACGGTGTGGTTGGTGGTCACGGTGTGCACAGGGCTGCCCGTGTGCCCGGCAGCCCAGCAGCTGAGTGAGTGCCGTCCCAGACACCCGCCAGACGCTGCACACCGTCGCCACGTCCCGTCCCTAAAACCGAGGAACCGCCCGCCAGTCGTCAGCTGTGTTTGTCTGGAACAACCGCGGGATGGATTAGCTGAGCTGGGTGCGAGTCACTAGCATCTCGGTAAAGGGAGCTCAGAAGATGACACCTATCATAAGTGCCGCCGCCCGCAAAGACAGATTGTCAGATGAAGTGAACTTTGGTATCTTTCGATGTGAGAGCGCTCCGGGCGAAACGAGGATGGCAGATGCAGGCTGCAGACACCGCGAGATGGCATTTGCCCAAGTTCACAAAAACCGTGCGTCTTTGACAACACTGATTACTGTCCAGCAAGCCACAACGCACACAGGCTGCTTGATCTGCTATGGAGGGATACAGATCATAATCTGTTGTCAAAAGCCGCAGTAATCTTTCGTTTCTGCAGGGATTACAAATATACGCCCATTCATTAGGTGTAGTATACAGGGTCGTAAAAAAGACGTTCTAGTTTGAATTGCCGACACCAATTGAGGTGTCCTGCACTTGTCCTGGCACCGGTTGACCAGCTTGTTGTGACGCTGGCGTGGGGCTCCGGTGGAGCCCGGGGTATTATGGGAAATTCCTCCTCCTCATCACTCTCTGTCTCTGGCTCACGTCTCTCCCCCAATTCAGGAGGTTTGAAGGACACCTCGTCGTCCTCAGAGTCGCACATCGCTGACACCAACAACGAGATTCGGCGCAGACACGTTTATTCCCGCGGGACGCGCACCGCCGCGTCGCTGCACTCCGGAGGTCCACCAAACGCTGACTCTCAATGTCCACCCTACCCTTGTATGCCCAAAACCCCGTGACCCAAGTCACGATTCAGTTAATCGTTAACCCCCTTTTCTATAGGACTCTGGCAGCTCATTCAATTCAATTCAACTTTATTTGTCAACTCTACCATATGTACAGGACATACAGAGAATCGAAATACCGTTTCTCTCAGACCCCGGCGTTGTTTACTGTCGTTCTGCAAATGACTCGCAGAAACCGACGGCTAATACTTGTTACTTGATGACAACATGACAACATCCTTGCTTCTCATACCACAAATACATCACATGCTCTTTGGGGTTATTGGAACACTAAACTCCACCTCTGTTGCTAGGGGACCTCAAGGCTCCATCAGCCAATTTAACCAACGAGGATCCTCCCCACCTCACACTCTATGAAGTTGTCACTCTGCAATATTGTCCCTCTACAATGTTGTCCGTTTACAGACGTATTTCACGTATGGTACAGTCTTTAATTTGTTGTCACAGAATACGTAAAACTTTAGTTTAGTTTATCACGCCTGGAGATGCCTCCAACCTGGGAGGTGATACGTCGAGAAGGAGAGAAAGGGAACGCTCGACACAGCTATCCCGCACGAACAGCGTTGAAAAGCAATTATTAGAATTAGAGGCCAGTCACAGCAAAAGTATGTTCTTTGAAGGGAGACAACATTTTACGTGATCTGGTGTGGCGTGGAGTGTGTGGCAAGTACTTAGAATCGGCCATCGTATACTTGCCCATGCCCTTGCCCGAATTATCAAATGAGATGACTGACTGTGGTAGCTATGCCGCTCTGAAATTCCCGGCCTCCAGCAAACAATAAAACCACTGTGGGTGGTTCATCATCCGCTTAAATGGGACGTTTGATTTTATATCTACACGTGCGGAGCAGGTCATTCAAACAAACTTAACGAAAAATTAAATAACTAACATATTACATTTGAACAAACATTTTCACCTAACGTGTTTTTTGAAAGTTCACATGTTGTGCAAGAGTTTGTCTAATTTTTCCCGTATTTTGATTGGCTTGAACCTTGTGTTTTTGAAGTCGGCCAAAACGTCTGCATAATTTGCGCATATGTTGTTCTTGCCACGCGGCCACAGAACAGAGCGCTGTTCTTACCGTAGAAGGCTCGCTCGCCGCTCACCGCGAATCTGAGATGCTCACCACGATCGACCGCACGCTCATCATCCCCGCGATCGAATCCTCGCTGTCAGAGGCAGCGTTCGTCACCTCACGCCTCCGTGTCTGGGAGATCCGTCCCGTGTAACGTGCGGCAGCTATTGTGTCTCTTAACGACGCTTGTCATTTTCATTTTGTCGCTTTCACACGAGCGTGGGCGGCACGGTGGCACGGTGAGTAGCGCTGCCGCCTCACAGCAAGATGCTCCCGGGTTCGAATCCCAGCTCGGGTGCCTTTCTGTGTGGAGTTTGCACGTTCTCCCTGTTTCTGCGTGGGTTTTCGCCGGGCACTCCGGTGTCCTCCCACAGTCCAAAGACATGCTGCTGCATGGGTTAATTGGCCTGCGGACCCAAATTACCCTCGGTGCCCTGTGATGGACTGACGTCTCATCCTGGGCATAGCCCTGCCTTGTGCCCTGTGTCTGCCGGGATAGGCTCCGGCTCACCGCGACCCTGGACAGGTTTAAGCGGTTTATGACAATGGATGGATGGATGGATTCCTACGAGCGCGCATTTTACGCTGTACGTGTTTGTACGCGTCACGCTGCATCCCGTCAGCGTGTCGCCACCTGCGTCGAGTGGGAAGCGCAGTCGCAGCGTTCCGCATCATTTCGGAATATTAACGCAACACAGATGCTCGTCGTCGAACCTTTGAAGGCATCATCATCAACCGGTCCGCCCAGAATGTTAAACCCCGAGGAAATAACCGTGCCGCAGGTTTCGGAAAATGGCCACTTTTAAATGTCAGCTGACCTTTCTGGATACAACGGCCCTTTAAAACAAAAAAGCAGATGAAGGCTAACTGACACCATTTGTAAATGGATGGTAATCAGCTCCGAGTGGCTTTAAATAGGCTCACAAATGCTACGAGCGTCCAACCTGTATAAAAACAGACACCAATTACGGAGAGAAATTCTGTCAAGACCTAGTTAGGAGCGCATTCATCCTACGCAATTACGCAACATTGCGTTAAGCTAGCCTTTTATTTTGGGCGCCCACCCCGGTTTGGTAAACAACCGTGGATCCACACTGACACGCACACGGTGTGTGTGTGTCCAAAGACAAAGATCCCCCGTATAGCCTTCATAGACTGTAGGGGCAAGTGCCGTTAGCGAGCACCTATAAAGGCTGACACGGCACACGAGGGGCTGGGTGGCCAGCACCACACCCGGCCGCCTTTGTCTGCCTCGTGGCGATGTTTACACACCGCACTAGGTGCTCATTTGAGGCTGAGTCGACCTAGGGGAGGCCCAGGACCGGTTCAGAAAATCGTCACGTGTTGTCCGTGAGCGGGATTTGAACTCGGGTCGCCAGGTTTGTAGCCCAGCGCGCTAATCACTGAGCCACCGCTTCCCTCACAATACCCCCATTGCTCACATTCTTGCACACACGATAGCGATACAAGTAATAATAATAATAGCGTTTTATATAGCGCCTTTCACCCGAGGGTCACAAAGCGCTGCACAAGGGCCGCGAAGAGAACGGCATGTCGACAATGAAAAGTGACAGCCACGCCATCCCCCAGCCCCGTGCACTTGCGCGATCAATTTGCTGCCACGGGCGAGACCTTCATTACTGTGTTTGCGTTTCCGAGTCTCCTCGTCCAGCTTGGAAGCATCTCCCCTCTGTCTGTCTCATTCGAACCCCGGGGTCTGCAGTATATCTCTCAGATTACACACGGTGCGTGCCACTGCTCCGCATAAACAGCACAGTAGGGACCGTTAATCAGTCTTCATTGTACTTGAACCAGTCGCGCGTGATTAATATGGCGGATTCTTCGCGAGTCGGATGTGTTGGGACTCGCGGGGTCTCTCCGGTGTTGTCCAGACTTTCCGACCGCCCTCCGCGACATCGGCGCCGCGTGCAATCGCCGACGGGACGACACATCGCGGCCGATTAAAAACTACAAAACGGCGGATAAACGACAAGGCACGCGTAACGGGCGATGTGTCACGTGTATAATCGGCCAGCAGAGGAAGACAAATAGTCTCGCGTGCCCCGGCCGGGTGATGCGGCGCAGCCCCGCGTCGCGCTGCGGGCGGGCGGGGGGAAGGCTGGGAGGTTGAGACCTCGGGATTCATTTGTCAAACGGTTGTGGAGCTATTTGTTAACCAGCGCTGCCGCCGTGTCCCCCCTCCCCTCCAGGCACCTGCACAATAACCAGATCCACACCCTGGGCGAGCGCTGCTTCACGGGGCTGCACAACCTCGAGACGCTGTGAGTACGCGAGCGAGCGAGCGATGGGTCATGGTTTGCTCGCTACGAGCAGAGTGCCCGTCCTGCGAGCGATCGCGTTACAACCGTGTAACGCGGTCCTCCCACGTCAGGATGAATGCGGAAGAGCCGCTTGGGAGGGTTGACGGTACTCGGGCAATAGCGGCGAGTTAAAGTTGAAATCGTGTTGACGTTTCAGAAGAGTAATTAATCGCTTGGGAAGTAAAGCTGACATCAGACAATACGCCTTCGTGTTGTGCAGATAGCATTTGCGCTTACGGACCATTCGAACCAGGCACCCTCAGTGCGGGTTTCTATGCATCTCTATGAGTCTTTATGTATATCCGTGCGAGCGAGGCACAGCTTTCCCCAGTGCGGTGAAGGGGCATTCCTCCCGCAGATGCTCGGCCGCGCTCTCCACATTCACAGCTTGCGGTGCCACGGACCAGAGTCCAACTGGGCTGGCACATCACAGGCCGCACCGCTCCCCGCGCGGCCGCTCGCGGCCTAGGGGCGCGGCGGAGATGGGCCGCGCGGAGAATCGCGGCGGGAAAACATGCCCTGCGCCTGAATCATTCGCCCACAGCGCTTGGTCCAGAGCGGCACCGCGCTGGGTGATGAAACTTCAGAAGGAAACACTTATTTTAGAAGGTACCATTTGTGATGACAGATGGTGACGGGTGCGTATTGTCTGCATATTTGTAACGTACATTGTCCACGTGGTGGGGCCCGTATCTAACAGACTGGATCGGTGCCAATTGACATTTGGCAGGTCAACGGGATTGGGTCAAGCAGGCCAGACTCGGCTGATGAGACTGCGAATGTTCAAACCGTCCAGCAGTTCCACTGTGTTGGCGCAATGCCGCTGAGCGAATGCATCCCGAGAGCCTCCGAGCCTGAAAGGAATATCTGGTCCGCCCTCCGAAGACTGCCGCCGCCGTGCCCCTCTCCAGGATAAGCGGTTTAGAAAATGGATGGATGGTCAGTACTCGTTTGATCCTCTAGAGGGTTGTGGTGAAGCTGGAGCCTATCCCGACAGATGCAGGAGCAATAAACCTAGGCACCATCTATTGGGACTGTGGGAGAAAACCGGAGTACCTGGTGGAAACCCACGCAGACACGGGGAGAACATGCAAACTCCACACAGAGTGGCACCCGAGCCAGGAAACGAACCCGCGTCGTTCTTGCTTTGAGTTGGTAGTGCCACTCACTGCACCACCGTGCCCTCCCCTATATGTTTATGCGGCAAGGAAAGTGTCACCTTTGGGAATTGCTCCCCATAGATGTTGTTTCTGGATAGCTGTGTCGAGAGATCCTCCTCTCTCCTTTGCGACGTTTCGCCTCCCTGTGGAGAGCAATTCTCATAAATGAAGCCATGAAAACCTACATCATTTCAGTGTTACCTTTGTGTTAACCTGGATAACCATTAATTCATCGTGTACCTTACTATAACAGGTTGCCTTTGCGAAAGAGCCGATGTATCGGGTCTCAACAGGCCTAAATGTTAGAATACTGACGCTAAATACAATGTTCGACGTTTCCCATTAACATGCGATTAATCGTAATGGCTCTCACCCGGTCCGACAGTGGAATGAGATTGTAAATGGGGCCATTGCTTCGTGGGCACCAGCAGCAGAGTTGAGCAAGCTTTCAACCAACAAATATGAGTGCGATGGTGAAAGATGCGGAAACGTCGGTGAATGGAGCGGTCTTGCTTTGTGTCGCCTCCAGACTGTTTACGATTCCTGAGACCCATTCCTGTGAGACCCATTGCTAAGAGACCCAAAGCTGTGAGACCGAGAGCCTGCTGAGGCAGTAAGGGCTACATAAACGGGTTAATAGGGTGTATAAATCAGAAAACTGCATCAATTATGTTATTAACTAAATTATTAATCCACATCAACAAACATAACAAGCAGCAAAACCTTAACCCACCAAAAGAAAACTAACGTTGCACATGCCATGTAAACAACGATGGTTTATTTATTTATCGCTTTGAAGTTTTGAACTTAGGAGAACAGCTATAACAGATCAAAGAGCCAAGAGTCCACGCAGCCTAAACTTTGCCATAAAACCATTGGGAAGAGTTTAAATTTAGCTCCGAGCAGTTTGGTTTAAAATGCTTGAAGCAAAGGCATGTGAAGCTATTTGTTCTGTGTCCTTTCAAACTCTTCATCAAAACTAAAGCAAAATCAGGGCAGAGAAGGCAATAAAGATATTTTTGAATGCTTGCTTTATCTCATCTCTGCTATTCGAACAACAAACACTAACGATTTTCACTTTTTAAAACGGTGTGGGATGTTCAAAACAGGACTGCATTTGCAATTTGACGGGGGCGGGGGGTTTCTGAAATGACTACAAAGGCCTTTCTGAACGTATGAGCATACGCATCACGTATTTCAATGAAATGCCAGGTTTTCATTGTCTTCGTACAATATTTCGATGTTCTGTATCACAACCCCTTCAATTATCTTTGCTTGGCTATAAAACACTTCATTTAACGTGGCCAGGGTATTGAAACAATCCGCAATCAGTGAACATTTTTAAACGTTATTTGCAATCAAGAAAAATATTGCACAAATTGCAAAATTGAAAAAGTGCCTTTTTAGGTTCGCGCAGCCAAAAGAGACTTTTAAGGTTATTTTCCACAAGCAGTTCCCACACGTATTCAACTGCTACATGGCGCTCTCTGTACTGAACAGACTCTCGGTATGGTCAAACCACCCCGATTCACACAAGTCAACGTGTTTGTTGTGTTGCGAGTTAGAAGATAGGTAGATGTGTGACCCTTGGGTGAAAGGCGCTATATAAATGCTATTATTATTATTACAGCAGAAAACACCCAGTGAGCTTGCAAGCTCTTTACGGGATTCGTCCGACCCAACAGACACGCAAATTGACAAACAGAAATACAAATAGAATCACAAATGAACACAACAAATACATATAGTAAACATTTACACGCAGCGTTGCACATAAGTGACCAAATAAAAAAATAAAATACAAGGTAGTTAAAACAGTTAAACGTTGCGATGGGAATGAATAATAAGTTGCTTATTGCACATGAAGGGAGCGAACAAGTGCAGCATTTGTCGGGTGAGGCTGTGGCGGGTTGGTGACGGGGGAGGTGCCCCAGTGTGGCTGTGTGGGGAAACGTTCTCGCGACACGAGACTGCGCGCATCATCAGTCGTGTGCTGAACGTAAGGAGCAACCTGTTTTCCCCGACTAGCAAACAGCCGCGTTGTTAGCAGCAGGCTTTCGTTACTGCTAGTTTACATTTAATAATATAAAACCGATTTTTTTTTACACCCTGAAAACAAACTGGCAAAGAAATGGAGACCGTTGTTTGTAACTTCAATTAAATATTTATCCAAGTATGATGTTTTTAGTCTGATTGCTATTAAATATACATTTCTGATGCCAACAAAATGTGTATGCGGTGCCTGCTTTGTTGATAGTGGCCATAGACTCGGTGTAATTAATGTGTTTATAAACAAGATTTATGATGTTTTAGAAAACAACATTTTACATAATTTATATTAATTCATCTTATTTAGCTTTATTGCAAAATACCAGAAGAGAGCTGAGCTCTCTTCTGGTAGTTTTGTCTTAAAAGATGCTGCTGTGTAGTAGTGGCTTTGCTCGCTGTGTTTGCCGGTTATATGCCATCGCTCGGCGCGACATTTGAAACAACGGAGCAGTTTTCTACAATCCCTCAGCCTCTGTCCACCCAGCAATGTAAATGGGTTCACGACAGATAGTCGATTGGGCAAGTTGCACGTGGTGGAGTAAAGTGTGGGTACTCCCTCCTAATCCCAGACCTGGAAGAGTAGGCCAAGTACCTTGTAGAGCGGCCGTCGAGAGCTCCCTATAGTGGACACTCTTGCAGCAGCAGTGGCTGTGAATGCACCTTTGCATTCGATTGTTAAAAAATGCTTCGAAGTCGTCTTTATCAAATGTTTATGGTCGCCACCACCTCCTGCGTGTGCGCCACACTCGCTGAGTGGATTGCGAGCGCTGACAGAGGACCTTACCCTGGCTTCACTCAACAAAACGTGATTGTTGAGGTGCCGACTTTAGACTCTTTGCGGAGATCTTCCATTAAGCCCTTCTGGCAATTTGAAGCCACCTTGTGAGAGCGTGAAGGTCGGCACCAGAATTCCGCCGAAGCACACTCACACCCCACGCCCCCTCACCCCTGTGTTCGCACGACCCTAGGCAATACAAATATTGCCGCAGATATTTCCTCTTTCTGCACCTGAATAGCCGGCTTTGGTGTAAGCCCGTCCTGTCCAAACGGCGTAAGCCCCGTTGCCCCGCTGTACAAACACGCGTTCCCCGGGGTTATTACAGGGCTTGATGGAGGTGTGCACGTGTGACTTACTGTTTTCACAGGGATCTTAACTACAATCAGCTCTCTCTGTTCCCAAAGGCCATCAAAGACCTGCCTAACCTTAGGGAACTGTAAGTATACAACAAAAATCGCCTGATGTTCTCCGTGTGAGAATTGCTCTCCATGGCTTTTCTTTCGGGATAGCCGTGTCGAATGTGTCTTCTCTCTTCTTCAACGCCCAGTATGGCATTAATTTGATGTTAAGGAGAGATCAAATTATACGTTTAGTAATTTTTATTATTAAATGACTTTCCAATTTTCTTAATCTGTATATTCAGCAGTTAAACTATAGCACAGCGCCGCACTTAGAAAGTGTAATGTGCCATAAAATATATAGTCACATTAAATTAAGTGAAAGTGCGCTTTTATTACATAAGCACATTTAATGGTGAATGTAATTTGTCAGAATCAGGCGCGTAATCCATGCTTTAACTGATACCGATCTTGACAGCATCAGCGTTTAATTAAGCGGGTACTCTTTAAAACACTGAAAACAATGTTTGTCAAAGTAAAAAGGTAACGTCTTTCGTTCATTTCGCTTGTGCTTCAGAGGTTATCTAAACTCAGCCAATCAGATAGGACATATACGTAGTCCGCGGGCTGGCTCCACACTGAGCAAGTTGGCACACACATCGACATTTTAACCACTG
Source organism: Geotria australis (assembly GCA_036362915.1). Taxonomy (NCBI): domain Eukaryota; kingdom Metazoa; phylum Chordata; class Hyperoartia; order Petromyzontiformes; family Geotriidae; genus Geotria; species Geotria australis. The sequence goes on along the minus strand of JAZEWU010000011.1, from coordinate 3,484,331 downwards.
TGACCACCGAGTACTTTCCTAATTAATCTCAATGTACACGCTTTTTCCTTTCAATAACATATAATTATGAATCCATAGTCGGTTGTTTTTTTATAGCGCTTGACTGTTTATTATATAAACCGCTGCCAGTTTATATATTATATAAACCGCTGCCAGCATTTTGGACGGCAGGGTGGCGATGCAGTGGTACCATCTGCGCCTCACGGAAAGAAAGTCCTGCTTGAGGCTGTTCAATTCTTGCCTCGGGCGCCTTTCTGTGTGGAGTTTGTGTGTTGTCTCCATTCTGCATGGATTTCCTCCGGTTGCTTCGGTTTCCTCCCACCACTAAAAACATACATTTATTACTGAATTGGCCAAGAACGTCACAATGTATGGGATTCAGCGTCAGGCAAATGTAGGCGCCAGCTGACTGCGTGGCTGCCTTCATTCCGCCTCCACATCCGTGTCTCGTCCATGAGCATGTGTTGAATTTGCACACGGCATAAATTGTCTTATTGTTGTTATTATTATCAATGAAAAGTATTCCGCTGTGTTGTTTTCAGAGCATTTCACAGCAACAACATCGAGTTTCTTCCCGAGCACGCATTTCGAAGCAACCCTCTCCTCAAGACCATGTGCGTAAACCTCGCAAACGCTCACAATGCACACGCGCGTGTGCCCACTGTACACGGGCAGCCTCCTCCGCTCTCCGGTGCGTGGCACTGCCAGGCTGGGAAACCCACGCTCGTCAATGAGCCACTCTGCACTTTAGTTAAATTCATAGTCCTGCGTATTCGTGGATCAGGGCACTGCTAAAAACGAAACATTGTAAATTTAGCACAGAGACGTGTGTGAACTATGGTATCCATAGTATATGCATTTTTATGGGTTAGGTCACGTGTTGTGAACCCGCCTCCATCCGAAACAGCCAATTAGTAAGGTTTCTCATGTAAACACAACGTGCCAATTCTTTACTACTTCAGCACATCGACATGTTGGAGAGCGAACCCACAACCTTTGCTTTGAAGGTACGACGTTTCGCTGATAATTTCCTTGTTCCTGATGAAGCTGATTGCAACTATCAGCGAAAAGGCGCACCGTCATTGTAAATGTTGTGGGTTTGCTCTCCAATCACGACCATTGTGAGTGGTCTAAGTGTTTACGCGCGATGTCGTAATCGACGAGCGACGCGGTTTGCACGTTGTGTGGTTGAGTGCGACGACCGGCATGTTGCTCAGTGCGCTGGGAGCTTCTTCGCGAACGCAATGGAAGCTGCAGAAGCTGAAGAAGCTCCCGGCACGCGGGGCGGCACGCTGGATGTCGCTCCCACAACACGCGGCTCCACCGCGGAGTCCCACGCAGCGCTGTCGCGTCGCATTGTAATCCTCTACGTTTTGTAAATTCCAAAATTGACACATTTAGAATGTGTATTAATGCTCTTAAAAGATATGCACTGAACCAACGTTTTACTTAATGCTGTCACTGGAAATAACTTGTGCACCGTGAAACTACTTTTACAGTTTAATACTTCACCTTAGAATTGTTGTTAGCCGTGAATTTCCCGAATTCTCTTATATTGTCCGTGTCTCCAGCTGAGCAAGGTGATGTATGAAACATATTAAATACGGAATACGGCAGGCAGACCTGTTCCACGTGGCCGTGGAAAGTATTGCTCCGTTGTCCCATATGAACAATGTGCTAAGGCATATTTAATATTCTCCCAAGGTTTTGGCACTTATACACCAACCCGAATTTTACGAGAGAGCGGGGAAATGTGTTCGAGTGAACGTCTCACGCGTTGTCAAATAAAATGACTGTAAACGTTCACCTCTCGCAGCCACTTCTACGACAATCCGATCCGCGTCGTGGGGAAGACCGCGTTCCAGAACCTGGCCGAGCTGCAGACGCTGTAAGTGCCTCCGGAGAAGCTCGCTGAGCCATCAGGGCCACACAAAGATTCCCCATATAGCCTTAACAGACTCTAGGGTCAAGTGCTGTTAGCGAGTAGCACCTATAAAGGCCAGCACGGCATGTGAGGGGGTCGGTGGCCAGCACTACGCCTGGCCGCAGTGGCGTGCAGAGGGGGGGGCAGAGGGGGGGACGGCCCCGGGCATCCATTTCAGGGGGGCATCCAATCAAAGAGTGAAACTGAACAGTCCCACAAGCTGGTGTGAATGTGGATCCGTGTTTTAATAAGCGAGACCAGAGTAGAGAACCTGTTACATGTAAATACTGCGCATAATGCTGATTAACTCTTTCAGTGCCCTGTCGACGACCGTCGACACGTTATAGTACCGCCTTACAACTCATTTTATGAATGAATGATAGTTCCCAAAGTTCTCTTCTTTTCTCACATTTCTCAGTACTAGGCCCTGTACTTGGGCATCATCAAACCTCTGCACGCCACTGCCTGGCCGCCTTTGTCTCCCTAGTGGTGATGTTTACCCACTGCACCGGGTACTGATTTGAGGCTGAGTCGACCTAGGGGAGGCCCATCACCGGTTCCGAAAAATCGTCACTGGTTTGAACGTGAGCGGGAGATGAACTAGTCTGGCCAACTAGCCTATGCAGCGGCAGCAGGTCTTTGGACTGTGGGAGGAAACCTGAGTGCCCGGCGAAAACCCACGCGGGCACTTGGAGAACGTGCAAACTCCACACAGAAAGGCACCCGAGCCGGGATTAGAATGTGGGACCGCATACTTTAGAATCAAATGTCATTGTTGAGACTGTTTGAGCCTTGAATGTTGATGCTGAATCCCAATAATGTTCGCCCCCAATATTCCCAAAGGGCTGTTAGTCTCAATCTGAGCTTCACGAATTAACTGTGAACACTAAGAATCTCGAATTGCACTTATTTGAAGTAAAGCCGTGAATTCTGAATGCGTTACTGGAGGTGTGACCCTTTGATCCGCACACAGAGAGAGCCAACTCAATCATTGACGGGCTTAATAACTGAAGCAGAAACAACAGAGGATTTGTACCTCGATGTCGATCGATGCGGGCGCATTTCTGTAACGCATGTTTCATCGCACACACACACACGCGACTCCCCTGGGCTCAGCCTTCACTCATCTGGGCTCAGCCTTCACTCATCTACACCACGTGGGATACACAGCAGCATCTGTCGATTGTGGACATCAGGAGAAACATGACACATACAAGTAAACCACAATGGACCAAGTTCATGTGTGGGCACTCGCGGTCCTAACCACGGGGCAACACAGGCAAAGTGACGCCGAGAGGGTAGCTCGCAACGCAGGCCTGGTGTTCGGATCGTATGCAAAGCTGTGCAATGCTCCGAAGTTTCACTGTCAGAAAATCATACTCATCCCGTGACAAAGTGCACAGCCCGAAATTGTATTTAGTTATTTAAATATATTGCTATCAGTTACATTTAACTACCATAAAAAATGTCTACGAACACGTTTATAAAAACACACAGATCCAAGGGTCGTTAGAATGTCTGCATTCTGAGAAAATTCCTCGGCTGTTTACGCGTTCACTCATGTCGAGCATTCCTTCTATTTACCGCGTGCAGTAAACCGAAGCAGTGTACACACGATGTTGCTCTTCAGAGCTGTTCTTTTGGGATAGCCGTGTCGAGCGCTCTCCCTCTCGACACGGCTATCCCGAGGGAGAGGGCTCAGTGACACGGCTATCCCGAAAGAACAGCTCTGAAGAGCAACCATCATGAATCGAGCCGTGACAATCCTACATCAGTGCAGTGTACACAGTCCACGAAACACTGCTCGCGAGGACGTGCAGCTGGACGCGGAGCTCGCGAGCACGGGCGGCTCACGGTGTCTCCTCTCCCGGCGCCAGGTTGCTCCGTGGAGCTGCTGAGGTCGACTTCCTCCCGATCCTGAACGGCACGACGAACCTGGAAAGCCTGTGAGTCGCCTCTCGCCACCCTTCACTCACGTGTTTGTTGTTGTCGTCAACATTGCCCCAGTGGCTGTTTATTACATTATTAAACATTGCATTCATTCGCTTGCTATAACACAAATAAACGTGCATGATTACACTCGCAAACCAAATACTTTTCGAAAATTCATGAACACATTGTAAATAATGAACACTGTTATTAGCCGGATTGTGTAGAACATAAAACATTCACGTACAATTATTTTGCAGCGGGATTGTGTTTTAGACAGTAATTGTTTCTGGAGTGAGTGGCTACGATAGTGGAACTCAAAGTCTGGCAATAAAATAACTTTTGTCATGGAAATATCAGCTCAGTAATATTCCATACCACAGATAAAACATCGACACGCCAGCAAATATTTCACAGAGTAAACCGTTTCATGGAAAACATTGTTGAGATGTATACTGTTCCTTAAGTTACTAAATCAAGAAACGTAGATAAGCTGCTTGGAAAGTAATAACACGAAATAAATTAAACTGCACTATTGAAAAGGACTGCCTCTCGTCCTGCAGACGCATGGGCTTTTTATCCAGGGACGACATTTTTACGTTCAATATATTATTACATTGTGTTATTATAATAATCACGATTACACGGAACACCATTATTTACACAGCACAGTATTAACTTGTAACGTTGTCTGTGTTTTGTGTCGACCAGCACGCTCACTGGAACCAACATTTCTACGCTTCCGCGAGACTTCTGCCGCCAAATGCACAAGCTCCAAGTGCTGTGAGTGACAGCAGCACTCTCTGCAGCCGCTCGCATCGCCTAGCGCACGCACGTGGTTTGTCCCACGACGGGAACGACGCATCCCGTGACGGGCAGTACATCTACTGACGTAGGTTTTCACGGTGGCTCGATTCATGATGGTTGCTCTTCAGAGCTGTTCTTTCGGGATAGCCGTGTCACTGAGCGATCTCCCTCACTCCCTCGTGACGTTTCGCCTCCCGCGTTGGAAGCTTCATCAGGCGTTAATCGTGAGCTAGCTTTAGAGCTACATTTTCATTGCATTTGGGCCGAGTGCCCAGGTTGGTTGATGATGGAGTAGCTCTTGACCTATTCTTATAGAACTAGATCAGCTGGGTTGAGCCCTACATGTGGGATGCATTTACGCGACCCAAATGGATTAGTATAAAAATGCAGTGCCATTTCAAAGCTAGAATGGGCTGTGGGCAAAACTACGGACGGCGATGGTCCATGTCGATGAACTAGGATCAATCATGTTGGTGCCAATCGCAGCCCAGATTTCCGTCTCTCAAGTACGTATTCTGGAACCGATACCTGGCCTGCGTTGATTGCCAATGAGAGACTGCATCTGTAGAATCACAATTAAGAAGCTTCAGTTGATGGCAAATGTCTTTGTTCTTTGAGTTAGCGTGCCAGTTAACTCCATTGCATCATAGCTTAAAATGTTAACACTGCTAATGAAGAAAGTTATCCTTTCGAATTGATGTAGGTTTTCATGGCTTCATAGAGGAATATTCCTGTCAAGAGCTGCTGTTTTGAAATATCCGTGTCGAGCGTTCCTCCTCTCACATTCGCGACGTCACGCCTTCATGGGAGGCAACACATCGCAATGGAAAGAGGAGGGAAGCTCAACACTGCTATATCAAAGGAGCAGCACTTGAGAGCAATTCGCAGTGGTTCTTTCGTAAACTAAAGTGACCCATGACTATTACTGCAAGCAGAGCAGGACAATGTCCTCGTATTGTGTGTCCACAGGTGCCTGAGGTCCCAACAAACATATCTGTCCGTACACAATGGCCTATATGTTGTGACCAAACTGTTCTGTTTAAGAGTAGATTTGCTTGGCCCGAGACCAGCAAGTAAGGACCTGCACAGCCCTGTGGAGCCTTCGGATTATCATTAATAATCCCTGAATATTGTGTTCCTCTTCTTTTCCAGAGACCTGTCTCATAATCACATCCAGACTCTTCACAGCCTCCAGGGATGCCTGGCTCTGGAGGAGATGTAAGGGTTTCCTCGGTTTAACGCTGTGTGTGTACAGACGGATACTGTGTGTGTGTGTGCAAGCATTCCTACTCTCTGTGGAGATTTGGAGATTGAGGAGAGAATAAAGCCTGGTGTAATTATTTCCGTGCGGGTGAAAGTTGTGTTTTAGTCTACTATCGTCTACTTGATACACAGAAAATAGGCTGTTTTGTATTTGTTGGCGAGGATTATTAAGTGACTAAAATTGACATGGAAGCTGAATTGAATGCATAGGCTTTCATAATTCGTTTATTTTGGGTTAGTAATCGGACTCATTTTTACACACGAGTTGTCAATTTTCTTCCTTTTCAACATTGTCATTTTTCTGAAAAACCAAATCAGTTGGCAGTATCCATGTCTTGTCCACGACCAGGCGTGGAATAGCTCGCGTTGTACATTGTATTACTATTGCGTTATTTTCCTTCCTGCAAACTTGAATTGATCGTCTCCTATTTAACACGAAAGCTTTTGTGACCAATGTTATCCATAGTAAAAAGAATAAGTGTCGTAAACCCGCCTCCACCCGACACAGCCAATTACATTGTAAATGTAATTACTGATTAGCTGTGTCGGGTCGAGTCGGGTTGATTGTCTCTGTGGGTGGAGGAGGGATATAATCAACATAGCAGCTTCATACCTACACGATGTAAAACAAAATTAACTAATTGATCGTATGAAATGTGGCACGTACGTTATAACTCACGGGTGTACCACTCACATTATTCCCGGGGAACTGTGTCGTGGCTGGAGAGCAGTGAAGACGCAGACATGATCGTTGCGTTTGTGCGTATTTTTAGATCTCTGCAGAACAACGAATTGAGCGAAATTGGGGAAGACACGTTTCAACACCTCGTTTTCTTGAAATCACTGTAAGTCGTCAACACGGTGCGGGTGCCGGTGTGTTGTGGGCGCGCGGTGTGTTGTGGGCGCGCGGTGTGTTGTGGGCGCGCGGTGTGTTGTGGGCGCGCGGCCAGCACACTCGTGTCAGGCACTAGTGTGTTGTGATCGCACCTCACCTTCCTTAGAATCGGTCAAACAAGTGCAGCGCGAGACAATAATTGTGAATCACGTATTTTCTGGCGAGGGAAACTCATCTCAGAGGGAGGCTGTCACAACCTGCTGCAATATTTTAGTAATTGTGCTCATGTTTACACTGGCACCATGGCGGTTGGACTCTGTAAGGTGCCATTTGTTTCAACTATCCATCACACTTTACTGCAGTGCTTAGGAGTACCTACAAGGCAGCATGACGTTCAAGCAGTGAGAGCATAGCGAGTGAATGACCGTGACAGCTGGGGTATCCCACATGCTGCAGTGCTCCCTCCAGTCATTCTCACACACGCAGCTGATGGCTTAGTGACAATAGCATTAGGCTCTCAAAACTGTTTAAATACAACTTATTATACGCTGGCTTCCCAAAACATCTTACGTAACCAAAGTGACATAATCGGGATCTCAATGTTCGCTAAGTGAGGTAACAGAATGAAGCTCCAACCAGCAACACTTCCCATGAGCAGCCGCAGGCACAGCTGTGCGGTGGCCGAGTCGGTTCAATGAACAATGTAGCTGTGGCCTCGTTCTCGATGTGTCGCCCCCCTCCAGGCAATGTCTGTGGGTGCCCACTTCCGTGACACGAGGAAGGTTTCCGTCCCATGGAACGATCCATTTATTCAGAGCAACAGTGAGAAATTATATTAATTCATCCGCTTAATCCTATAGAGTCGTGGAGCTCTAGAGCCTATCTCGGCCGACACCAGGCGCAAAACAGGGCTATACCCAGGATTGGACGCTAGTCCACACAGGGCACCGGGGGTAATTTAGTCCGCAGGCCAATTAACAAATGCAGCAGCATGTCTTTGGACGGTGGAAGGAAACCGGGGTGCCGGGCGAAAACCCACGCATATAGTGGGTGGTTAACTTAAGACGGACCGTGATCAAATTTTTGAAAAAAATAAGTTATCAAGAGAGGGTTGGAATGCTTTTGAAAAACCTAACAATGAAAAGCAACATACGAAAAGCAACGTACGACTAAAGACTAAAGTGTATACGGTTCTAACTGGGATTGAAACCTAAATGGAGCTCAAAGCAGCCCCGACACGTATTGACTTAAATTACACTGAGAGACAGGAATGGGAACCAGTGTTCGAGACTCACTGTGGAGTGGCAGCCAAAGAAGAGAAGAGGCCTGGGAGGACCTACACCATGGAGATGGAGTGATGGGATTAGCTTGTATGCAAGGAGCTAGGTGTAGTCTTGGATTGGAAGAGTGTGATAGATTTTGGTTGATCGGGGGGGGGCTTCATCCAGCAGTGGATAGATTATGTATTATGCTGACTAAGATTGGATTGGAAGAGTGTGATAGATTTTGGTTGATCGGGGGGGGGGGCTTCATCCAGCAGTGGATAGATTATGTATTATGCTGACTAATAATAATAATAATATAATAATAGCGTTTTATATAGCGCCTTTCACCCGAGGGTCACAAAGCGCTGCACAAGGGCCTCGAAGAAACAGCATGTCAACAATGATTGTGAAGTGGACTATGAGCACATTTTTGCTAGTGTACAGATAATGTAAAAAAATATACAAGGTTGTGCCTTTTCTGGCAATGAGACAAGTGTTAAGGTTTTAAAAAACACCAAATGGACACCTTACAATAATAATAATAGCATTTTATATAGCGCCTTTCACCCGAGGGTCACAAAGCGCTGCAAGATTAAGAATTGACAGCATTGTATTTCAGTGCCACCCAAACTTACCCAAACAACCTGCTGCTTGGCCTTCATGTCCACAACAAGTGTACACACACGGGCGTGTACTCACGCTTTGCCGTTTTCACTTCCCTTGTGCTGTTTGCCTTTTGGCAACATTCAGTGAAACACAGGTGAGACAAGGCCATTCAGAAGGCTGTCTCTGGTGTAGGCCAATCCGTTGAGAGGATAATGCATATATTATCAAAGGATAGCAGTAAACATGTTTCACCACAACTATGTGTGGTTATTGCGGCCTTGATGCCTGGTGAAATGTGTGTATGTGGTGTTTGAACATCTTTAACAGTTGTATTATTGCCAGAAAGGGTAAAGATTTGTCTCTGTTTTCGCCATCTGTAGACCGACAAAAAAGGTTTCCTAGGAAATAATTTTATATTGGTTTTCCTCCGGGCTCTCCGGTTTCCTCCCACAACTTATAAAAGACACTCATTAATTATTTGGCCGATAACATCATATTATTTAGGAAGCAGTGTGTGGCAACATGGTGCCAGCAAAACCGCCTGGCTGCCTCCTCGGCCTCTCTGCGCTTTCCTCGCTACGCCTCTGAGTCGTTCTCTCGTCGTATGAGTACTTTCGACAGTGAATGAATATGTACGCGTTAAAGATTTAAAATTATTATTTATTATCTTAAAACGTGCAAAGAATGCGTCAAAGGAACCTTGCGGAAGTCCAACGTGCTCCCAACTTTTTCACATTTAGTATTTATAAATGTATTGTTCTTTTTGAAAATAATAACGATAATATAGCCTTAACCGCAATTCGCTTCTATCGGCAAGAATGGACAATGAATCACGTCTGACAAATATTTGGCTCACGTATAAGCAATATGTCGGTTTCAATGTAACGTAAACCGTGATGTGTTTGTTTTTATTATTGGATTTCACTTCAGAGGGAGCCTTAGAGACTGTGATTAAAGAAAGGGGCTTTGCTGCAGGCCAAGAGTGCCGTGCCAAGAATGCCGTGTTGTTTGTAACGCAGGGATCTGAGCAAGAACAAGATCCAAGAGGTCCACCCTCACGCCTTCCTCACCCTGCGCGGCCTCAGCAAACTGTGAGCAGCTGCGCCTCCTCATCTCCTCCTCCTCCTCCATGCCCTCCTTAATCTCCTCCTCCTCCTCCTCAACCACTCCTTCATCCCCTCCTCCATCCCCTCCTCCACCTCCGTCCCCTCCCCCCGTCGCCGTGGCGCCCAACACGGCGGCTGCTCGCTGCGCGCAGTTGTTTAACCTTTCCCCCCCCCGCCGCCCGCGCGCAGCCAACTTAGCGAGACGACGCAGCTCCGATCTGATGAATCAATTGTTTATGCGTCCGTACACGACCGGGATAAGGATGTGAGGTGACAGAATGAAACCCCGACCAGCATTAATTAATTGGCCGATAACATCATAATATAGAGGAAAGCAGTGTCTGGCGGGTTGGCGCCGGCTTACCGCCTGACTGACTCCACTCCTTTCTGCGGTTTCCTTGCCATGCCTCCGTATCCGTGTCTCGTCCGTGAACAGGCGCGGAACTTGTGCGCATTTTCAATTGTATCGTTATTATTATTCGCAGTTTTGTGTGAACCTGCGAACCATGCAGATTTCACGTGATTCCCCCGAGCCACGGTGTCTCAATGCACATGAGGTCACCACATGAGGTCACCACAGACCCTCCACTCATTGCTCTGAGTACTTCCGCCTACTCCACTCATACACTACGTGGCTCGACCAATCATTCATCCGTGGAGGGGTTTTATGCCATGGCATGCCACCCTGTCTAATTGTGAAAGAAGCCGTTATCGTTATAATCTTCAGGGCTAACTCTCTTCCGCGTTTAGATGTTGGTTTTTTTTAAGATTATATGTGACTCAAAGGAGGCTGTTATATTTAGCATTTGAGAACTGTCCAATATGATGATATAATTTTCACAATTACACTAAAGGCGTTACAATTACCCTCAGCCTGAAAAGACAGCTGCTGATTGATGTCTTTCAAATTCATATTTTTGTGCATAATTGCTGCCTATCTAAAATAAAATCACAAAGCAATTGAACAAAAACGTAGGATTGCATTTAATCTAATACCACTTCTAAAATAGACGGAAACAGAGTGAATTCAGAGTTAGATAACTGAGAAGAAGGTGGTGCAATAACTAGTGCTGCCGCCTCACAGCAAGAAGAGCACGGGTTCGAATCCCGGCTCGGGGTCCTTTCTGATGGGATTTGCATGTTCTCCCCTTGTCCGCGTGGGTTTTCGCCAGGCACTCCGGTTTCCTCCCACAGTCCAAAGATATGCTGCTGCATATGTTAATTGTCCTCCTAACTAAATTGCCCCCGGTGCCTTGTGATGGACTGGCGTCCCTTCCTGGACATTGCCCTGCCTTGCGCCCTGTGTCTGCCGGGATAGGCTCTGGCTCACCACGACCCTGTACGGGATTAAGAGGATTCTGACAATGATGATGATGATGTTCGTCAACGGGATCCGACTGGAAGTAGCGGCCGGCGCCGGTCGTTGTCGTTTAGTTTTGCGAGTGACGGCGCGGTGGTGTGTCGTCCCCGACAGAGACCTGAGCTCCAACGGCCTGTCGCGGGTGCCCACGGACGGGCTGTCGGGGCTGGTGCACCTCAAGCTGGGCGCCAACCCGGCGCTCATCCACCTCAGCCCCACACAGCACTTCCCACACCTCCGGTGGGTGGGTGGGTGGCCGCGTGGGGAGCGGCATGGTCGCGCAGCGCGCCGAGCAGCGTCGTGCTCGGCGCGCTGCGCTACGGACCCGCGAACTCGAGTTCAAGTCCCGCTCACGGCCAAAGGCGGTGATAACTATTTGAAATGGTCCGGTGCCTCCTCGCGGTCGACGGAGGTGTGTAAACATTAGTATTGGGGAGACAAAGACGGCCGGGCGTGGGATTGGCGACACTAGCACCTCGTGTGCCGTGCCGGCCGCATAGGTGCTCGCCAACGGCACTTGCCTTAACGGCCCGCTTCTAAGAAGAACGGCCCGCTAAAGGCTATATGAGGTGATTTGTCTTTACCTTAAAAGGCTCAATGCGTCCATTCGAGCAGGATAGGACCACTCAGATGCAGCCGAGCACCGACAAACAGCAATACGTTGAACAAAACCCAGATCCACCGTGAAGCACCCAGTTTACACGACATCCTGCAGATTAAAGGATTTGAAGGAATGCCGTTTGACATTACAGGGAAGTAACTTTTCCCCGACCGCCGTCCAGGAACACGTCGACAGGAATAATCCCGCTATCAACGTCCCTGCAAAGCACCTTTGACAAACCTTTGTTTTTCTCGTTAAGTTTGCTGTTCTGGCGTGTCACATTGGCCCACACATGTTCTTACTTGCGTCATCTATCAGCATTAAATGTGAATTCCAAGAAAGCATTTCTAACTGCCTGTTCAATCGCCACATGTTCAAATGAAACCAAAGGACTTTAAAAATAAGCTCTGTATATGGTAGGAATATTTATTATCTCACAGCGACTGCCCCTGTTTAAGTTCAAGCAATCAGCCGACGTAAATACAGACATCGAGGAAAATAAGACTGGTCAAGTTGTATATGTGTGCAATAGTCCGTGGTCGGTGTCCCGCGTTTTGGAGCTTGAGGGCCACGGTACATGCAGCCGTGTTTGCAGCTATTATACTTAGTGATCGTTTGTGATGCTTTAAGCACTAAGGAAAATGCTTAGGAACGCTATTTCTATGTCATGAATTGTATCTGTACCTCAAACCAATTTAAATTATTGTAATGATTTTAATAATAATTCATTCATTCATTTTCATAAACCGCTTAATCCTGTACAGGGTCGCGGTATTAATAATAATAATAATAGCATTTATAGAGCGCCCTTCACCCGAAGGTCACAAAGCGCTGCACAAGGCTGTGGAGAGAACGGCATGTCAGTAACATCAAGACAGATAAACTGAGAGTCAAGCAATCGCGATAAATTATAGGACATAGATCATAAAGACAGCAGAAAAAAATTATAGCAACTACAGAGAGCCTTCCACCCGGGGGGTCGCAAAGTGCTGCACAG
>JAZEWU010000011.1:3460303-3471226 GCA_036362915.1 Geotria australis | reverse complement strand
ACTCCGCACAGAAAGGCACCCGGGCCGTGATTCAAACCCGTACCGTGCAGCGGCGCGTTACAAGTGGAAATCCTGAATATATTGTTATAATCATCACGCGAGGAGTGCCGTGACCGGCTCGTAACCGAGCGCTCCCCCTCGGGCACCCCGTGCAGGACGCTGGAGGTGCCCTTCGCGTACCAGTGCTGCGCCTACGGCTACTGCGACTCTGCCGTGTCCGCACAGAGCCAGTGGCTCTCGGACGGAGACGACATCCACAAGAGGGATGTGCAGGCGTACCTCGGCCAGCCGGACATCTGTGAGTTTCTCTCGGGACCAGCGTCTGCGTCACACGCGCAAAACACCGGCAGAAAATTCGTTTTCTGATGAACACTTTGTGCACGCACACACACGCACGCGCGCTACGTGCATATTCAGTCAATACATTTTGTGTTTAGGCTGGAAGGAAACGTTTGAGCTATGTAGCTATTTTTAACAGTTGTCCAGTAAGAAAGTCTGAGGGCACCGGGGGCGATTTTTTCAGGCAGCATATTCTTGGACTGTAGGAGGAGACCCGGCAAAAACCCATGCGAACACAGGGAGCGCACGCGAACGCCACACAGAAAGGCACCAAAGCTGGGTTTCGAACCCAGAACCTTTTGCGTCGGGCAGGACTTTCTTTCTGTGAAGTGCAGATGTTGCCACTGCACAGACACCATGCGGCTCAAAGCTATGAACAGTTCGGCTAAACCACTACATGTCTCCGCTGCTTTACAGCCGCAGTAAAGCTTACCAAGGGTGCTGCATGCAGTTTTATTACAGGGGACAAAAAAGGCAGGAATTTTATTCACTCACGGAACATATTTATGAAGGAATGCGCTCTTTAGACGATTTAACGTCTAGTATACGAGAGGGACCAAGCGCAGCGAAACAAACAGTAAACACAATTACACTCGCTGCCAACACCGAAACGCACATTTGCACGTAAAGAATGCCCTCCAAAATAAACCCCTGTCACTAAAACATTTAAATTGTGATGAATATGTGCAGGGTATGACAAACGCAAACTCACAAACATCAAACGTAAAAACTATACGTCTCCATTTAACATATCCAATGATTCATAACCACCGTCACTAAAACCTTCACTAGATTCCGAATTCACAGCTGAGAGTGTGGTTTGTGGATTAGCGCATCTTGTAATCGATATGTACGAAGCGTTCAACACGGAATCCAATGATAGTTTGTTCACTGACTCAGAACAGGGCATTGGGCACCTATTTGAAATTGCTCCATTGGTTTATGTTTGCGTGCATCGACTGCAACATTTCTGTCATTGACTGAAAAATCCGTTATGCTCTCTCGCCTACAAAGCCCGAATCCACTCACCTTCATTCAATTCCACGCGTTTTTTTGTGTTTCTCTAGTCTTGTACACACACCGTGTCGCTTTCTTTATGTCTGACGAGGCACTGGTTTGTAGATAAAGCCCACGATCTTCTCGGCTGGCTGTGACACACCAACAATTCTTACATAGAAACAAATACACAATGTTGTTGCCCGTTTAAACATCCGGGTTGACCCGGGATGGCTGGAATCCCCCCCAATGGTGGGGATCTTGGAGGAGGATTTTACAGGCAGATGCCGTTCCTAATGCCCACCTCCTTTAGTCGAATCGTTGTCTGGAACTTCCCCACAGAGCTGTTCACCAAGGGAGACCCTAGCAGGAGTGCTAGACTCCAGGTGACATAGCCCTGGGGTTAATTGGAACACGCAAATCCCTCCACCATAATAATAATAATAGCATTTATATAGCGCCTTTCACCCGAGGGTCACAAAGCGCTGCACAAAGCTGCAGAGAGAACGACATGTGAACAACGACAGAGCACGGAGGGGATGATTTTGTGTATATATGTTTACACAGTATATGTATGCACGATGCTTTGAGGAATAGAACCTAGGTTTGCTCGTTTCATCGTTTGAATTTTCCGTGAAGCCACGAGGAATGAGACAGACAACCCCGGCTTCAGGGCGTAGTTTCATTCAGAAAAGATGACGTACAAAATAGGCCAACAAAATCGCATCATTTCATTTCTTAATCTTCTCATGTATTTATTGAGGCCGCTATTACACTCGCAATACACGCAATTAAAGAAAACGTATTCATTACTTGTGCCAATTACATGGTAAATGATGGTGTTAGATGAAGACTAATGGCTGAAACAACAGGAGACATAAGAAGCGATACAAACAAAACCGATTCTTGAATCTAATCACAACCGTAAATATTGGTAATGTACAGCCACGAATCGGTTTGGGCTGCGGGTGGGCGGTTAGCAAATCGCTACACACGTAACATCCACAGTATCTACAGACACCTCGGTATTCTGATGCCACATAACACACCAAATTGTATACAAGTGCCGGTTCACGTTACACAGGAATGGTGTTGCAGTAACATTAAGCGGCACAGACTGGTGCTCCGGGTTTTACGCTAATACCTGCTGACACGTACCCGCATACCACGCATGCTTGTCCGCGCGCGATGTCCACACCTGGTACGATTCTGCATAATACCCCCTATTGCTTGACACCCAATGCCACCAAACCGGTAGCAGAACACCGCGATTACATATTTTCTGAGTTGATTTGTGAACGATGTTATTTTTTGTCGGCCTATTGGGGAAGTCTTGCACAACCGTAATCTGGACGAAGCTCTTCAGCTGAAGCCTCGGATCCTTTTGTACAGAATCGCTTTAATGTTTTGCTCCAATATAAACATACACAGGGGTGGCACGGTGGCGCGGTGAGTAGCGCTGCCTCCTCACAACAAGAAGCACCCGGGTTCGAATCCCGGCTTGGGTGCCTTTTTGTGTGGAGTTTGCATGCTCTCCCCGTGTCCGTGTGGGTTTTCGCCGGGCACTCCGGTTTCCTCCCACAGTCCAAAGACATGCTGCTACATAGGTTCATTGGCCTGCGGACTAAAATTGCCCCCGGTAACCCTGTGATGTACTGGCGTCCAATCCTGGGCATAGCCCTGCCTTGTGCTCTGTGTCTGCCGGGATAGGCTCCAGCTCATTGCTTCCCTTTACAGGATTAAGAGGTTTTTGACAATGAATGGATGGATATATTGTATGTACTGATCTAGGCTCTCCTACTTCGAAGGTGAAACATCACGAAAGATAGAGAAAGGAACACTCGACACGACAAAACGAGAGAGACCTGGCATTCATGTCATTGGCCGTGATGGTGTTCCGCTCCTTATATACGCTCGTAGTCAGTGACGCTCTCCGTCGTTGCAGATGACCTGGATTCGGACGAGTTCTTCCTGGAGCTGGAGGATGACCTCAAACTACAGCACACTGTACATTGCACGCCAACTCCAGGTACTTACGTCGCCCGGAAATACGTCACGCGATCAACAAAATGCTGACAGCTCACAAAAAGAGGCCTACATTCAAAAATCGTACGATTAGAATATTTCACAAGTATTTGAAACATCACCCTTCTAAACAATATCATAGTCGTCCCAATCCAAGTATTTGAAACATCACCCTTCTAAACAATATCATAGTCGTCCCAATCCCTGGGACGACATCACAATAGAGCACAACGGGTTTATTACCACGGTTAACACTTGCGTTTCACAACAAGAACGGTCCTCGGTTCGATTCCCGGCTCGGGTGCCTTTCTGTGTGCAGTCCGTGTGTACTCTCCGCATCCGCGTGGGTTTTTGCTGCGTACTCCGTTTTCCAGCATAGCTAAAAAACGGTCACTATTTAGCGGAGAACATGTTAATATATAGAGGACATGGCAACCAGCCAATGTTGGCGCCTGTTTACCGTGTGGCTGCCTTCCCCCTCTCCCGCTTCTCTGTGGTTCCTCATGCCTTTTCGCCTTTTGCTCTCTCTACGAGAGAGAACGAATACCGCACGCATCGCGAGCTCTAAACGATTGCGACGTCACGCCGCTTCGCCGCACACTGTCCCGGCGGAGAACGGCAGCAGGCCGTCGTGGCGGACTAACCGTGCCTCCTCGCCGCGTGACGTTGCCAGGAGCGTTCAAGCCGTGCGAGTACCTGCTGGGCAGCTGGATGGTGCGTCTGGGCGTGTGGTTCATCTTCCTGCTCGCCGTCACGGCCAACGCCGTGGTGGCGCTGGCCACGTTCTGCTCGCGCCGGCGGCTGTCCTCGCCGCGCCTGCTGCTGGGGCTGCTGTCGCTCGCCAACCTCCTGACGGGCGTCTACAGCGGCGCCATGGCCGCGCTCGACGCCGCCACCTACGGACGCTTCGCCGAGTTCGGCGCCCGCTGGGAGACGGGCGCCGGCTGCCGCGCGCTGGGGTTCGCCGCCGTCTTCGCCTCCGAGTCGTCCGTCTTCCTGCTGGCGGCGGCCGCGGTGGAGCGCGCCGCGAGCGCGGGCCGGCCGGCGCGGCCCGGCAAGGCCCCGTCCGCCGCGCCGGCCCGGGCCGCGGCCGGCGCCGCGCTGGCGCTGGCGGCGGCCGCGGCCGCGCTGCCGCTGTTCCGCGTGGGCGACTACGGGCAGTCCCCGCTCTGCCTGCCGCTCCCCGGCGGGGACGGCCCCGCGCTCGCCTACCTGGCCGCGCTGGTGCTGCTCAACTCGCTGGCCTTCCTCGCCATGGCCGCCGCCTACACGTGGCTCTACTGCTCGCTGGAGAAGGAGGAGCCGCTGGATCCGGGCGAGGGCGCCATGGTGAAGCACGTGGCCTGGCTGATCTTCGTCGACTGCGTGCTCTACTGCCCCGTCGCCTTCTTCTCGTTCGCGGGACTGCTGCGCCTGGTCCTCGTGGAGCCCGAGGTGCCCAGGACCCTGCTCCTGCTGCTGTCGCCCCTGCCCGCCTGCCTCAACCCGCTGCTCTACCTGCTGTTTGCGCCGCCGGCGCGGCAGGACCTCGGCCACCTGTGGAAGCGGCTGGCGCGGCGGCCGCGCGGCGACGAGCGGGAGGCCGGCCGCGACGGCGCCTCGGCCGCGGCGGACGAGGCCGCGCGGCTGTCGTCCGACCCGCTGGCGCGCGA
The DNA here is from genome assembly GCA_036362915.1 of Geotria australis. Classification (NCBI taxonomy): domain Eukaryota; kingdom Metazoa; phylum Chordata; class Hyperoartia; order Petromyzontiformes; family Geotriidae; genus Geotria; species Geotria australis. Next base: position 3,466,214 of record JAZEWU010000011.1, on the reverse strand, counting down.
CGAGGCGTGGAAGCCGCTGTGGTCGCCCGGCGTGCGGCTCGTGCCGTGCCAGCGGGGCCGGCGCGGCGGGGGCCGCGGGTCGTGCGACTCGGCCTACACGGACGAGGAGGGCTCCGTGATCTCCGACGCCTCCTCCGAGCAGCTGCAGGCCTGCACCAGGGCCTGCTTCTACCAGCCGCGCGGGAAGCTGCTGCCCTGAGGCCGCCGCCGCCGCCGCCGCGCTCGCAACAAGAGCCTCCGGCCATTCGCCGTGCGACGCACCGAGAACAGTGCACGCTCACGTAGGGCACGACGATAAAGCTTGCGTAAGGAGCGCGCTCAAAACCTATGCGGCAGTCCCATCCATGCATCCATTGTCAGAAACCGCTTAATCTTGTTTAGGGTTGCGGTGAGCCGGAGCCTGTCCCGGCAGACACAGGGCGCAAGGCAGTGCCATATCAAGGATGGGATGCCAGTCCATCACAGGGGCATGCATAGTAACGAATAAGACCAATAGTGTAAGTAATTCCTGTCCATCTTTCGTGAGGGCGTTGCCACACGGTTGCCCACGTCCCCTCGCCCGTGTCGCCGTCTTGGCCGAGTAGACACAGATACAACGCGACGTGTCAACTGCTCGTGAGTATTTAGCGGAATGCTGACGGCACGGGTTCGTTCCATCCTGTCCGGTACATGTCGTCACTGCGACTCATTCATGAAGGAGATTCGCAGATGAACACGCGTCTGTGAAGAACACGCATCATAACCGTACAAACTGGTGTTGGTGTTCTTTTGTGAAAAGTTGCAACCGTGAGCTATTTGGGGTTCCACGTGTTGTCTTTCTGTGAAATTCAGGTATACTGCTACAGATATTTACACGTTAACACCGCTAGGCCACACAACCTTGATATTGTGATCCCAGTGAAAATTGTCTTCTTAAAATATTAACACGTGGTACTCTGGGTCGTTTGGTTTCAACCTAACTGAAACCCACTCGCAGTGTAACCTGTCATTATGCTCTTACCCGAAGTCACATTCATGGTGAAAGCATTGATATAATGGAGTTGAAGAACAGACTGCAAAGCAACGCTATCATCGTCACTAACAAAACAAAATGTTGCATTAAGCAAATAATACAAAGCCGAAGTGTCGTTATAGCGGGAACCCACTGATTGTAAGGTGGAGACTCAACCCTGATGAGAAGTGCAACATTTATAATTTGACATAAATCACTTTTCACCTGGAAGATGTTATATTATTATCAAAGCATTCAAAAACAACCGAAATTAAATCCGAATTAACCATGTACTGTACTGTAGGTTAATCCCGTAAATAGTTGGTATGTCCGTTTGATTTATGCGATATTCATAATAATTATTTTCCCTTTATAAGGCGCACATATTCATACGTTGGCAATTTGTTTATTACTACTGCGTCTGCTGTTCTAAAACCACGTTGATACTTTTAAAGAAGCGTTTAGCAATGCCCCATTTCCAAGACCAACAAATCGTGTACAAATTAGAATGTATCATTTTAATACCCTCACTCTGCTCTGTAGAATTGACATTGTTAACAATACTACGTAAATATACCGTCTATGAGCAATGCACGTTTAAACGTGGTTATGATTTTTATCACGTGGTAATACTTGGCCAAGTAACAAACCGTATATAACCTTTTTGAAAATACCACATCATAAAAACGAACCAAAGTTACGCTCACAATGACAGAGTGAGGAGGAGACGCTGCTATCACCCGTGGCTAACAGTGCTATGTTTAGACAGTGTAAGACGTCAAAACATATTGTATTCAGCGTATTGTATTCAGTTAACAGCATGCTTACAAAGCCCGCGAGACTCCATGGGGGTCGTATCGTGCGATGAATGCAGATCGAGACATGATCAGTCCTCCCCACCTCATCAACTGCTCACGGACATTAACCATAATCACTTGAATAAATTTAATAGAAGGCACACATGCAAGCAACAACACAGACTGACACATGCGTACCTTCTAGGAACCAATACACATTGTCAAGTAACCCAAAATCGTTGTTACGAATTGGGTGAATGCTGTATATGCTGCAACCCGATCATTCTGTGCGTTCGGTCACCAGGCGTGTAGAATTATAGTTTAGTTATCGTGCAGAATGTGTAGCAAATAGAGGTGACGTTCAGACAGCCTACAGACATTTGCGATGAGGTGTCACGTGGCCACAGGAAGCTGCTTAAGTAAGAGAAATGCCCCTCATTATTATAGCAAACTATTTTTGTCAAGCTAATTGCTTTACAAAGCATTCTGCGTTCAAAACGCCTGAAGATGCCTCCAACGTGAGAGGTGAAACGTCGCGAAGGAGAGAGGGGGAGCGCTCGACACGGCTATCCAAAAAGAACATCTTTGAAAATCAGTTTTCATGCATCGAGCCGCGAAAACCTATTTTTGTCAAGTTGCCAAGTTGCCCAATTCAAAACATTGTTGTCGACAGCTCTCGGAACCTCATTTATTTTGGTTTTGGAAGCACGAGACAAAGACTACTCTTGTGAGGTCCAGCAGGCGGAATAGTGCAATCATGCAAGCAGGCGTTCTTCCTTGGAGACACGAGGTGTCATGCAGAGTGAACACTTTTTAGTTTCTCGTCAGACAAGCACATTTTGGCTGTAGTGGATCTGATATCGGAAAGTTTAGAAAATAGATAAAACGTGTGCAACGGTAAGACCAGTAAAACAGTTGTGATGTGAGGAATGTATTTAACGCTTGGCTGATTAGTAGGTTTCATTCAGTTATTTTTATTCCAGAATCTACTCTGGCTTCAACTGCTAAGTACGTGCGGTATCTCCAGTTCTATCTGGCTGGAGCGCATTCCACAAATCACTGGTTATTTAAAAAAGGCAGACATCAATTGTGCAATACATTGCAGAATTATGATGGAAACAAGATCACAAGTGATTCTCAGTAGGGCCTTAACTGACAAACAAGGAGTTATGAAGGCAGCACAGCGACAACAGAATGCTCTTACCAGTATACTTTTAATGAATTTAAAATAAAACTATATTATAGGAAGTGCATATATACAGGAAAATGTAAACAAAGTCTATATGAGTACAGTATATTTTTTATTTACATATTGAAATGTAACTGTACTAACTTGTATTTATTTTTATGGTTGAATGAGTATACCTATTGTTACAATTGTGGAGTAAAATGCTTTACAGCTACCATAATACATACACAGTACATTCTATATACAATGTAAATGACAGATTGATTTAAAGAGCATGCAATATAAAGGGAACTGCTGTGATGTTTATTGGTTTTATTTTATTATTTTTGAAAAAATTCTGGCTATATCTACTCTTCGCCCGTTATGATAGCGTGTATATACCGTGTATTTATTCAAAATGTAGAGACTGCTAAGATTGTTGATATTTTAAGGGATGTACAGACTCAGTCCTCTGCTGGCCTAGTGCTGTGATTGCTAAAGGATGCTCTAGATGAACACGACATAAAAAACGAGATGATCTATCGTCTATATATTAATATTCAGTGAACCGTATCCTGTTTTGTTTTCAGAACTCGTTTCTGGACTTTTGTATTTTGTTGAAGTGACATGGGTCTTTATATTACACTTAAAATAAACTTAAAAATTTCCTTAGCAATCAACGTTTGCCGTGTTTATTGGGTGCAGGGTTAGCAGGGTTTCTTTGCCATGGGAATTATTATGATAATAGTTTGAAATTGTGAACGCGCTGCACAGCATTCGCTCACTCTCTCAGAGAGCGGTTTCCTCGCTACGCCTCCGAGTCGTTCTCTCTTTGAATGAATACCTTCGAAATTGAATTAATATGTGCCACGCGTTATAAACAGAGTGTATTATTATGATTACATGCACACACCGCCAGCAGCCCCGTACCTGCCAATAGACTGTATCTTCAGTTAATCGCAGCAGCACATCAAGAATGTCCACTGCCGAGCGTGCCATGTCAACGTTCATTAATATTCATTGTTTTATTTTAGGAGCAAACAGCATTCCGATACCGAGACACACGCATCACGCATTGTGTACGCAGGGTGACATTGTACACACTGTCTTGCCAGGAATAGAGTGCAGTGACGTAGCGTGGGTTGTCAGCGCCCGGGGCAAGGCAAGTATTGCGCCCCCCCCTAACCCGTGGACCGTTAGCACTCCCTGACTCCCTTCCACTAGTCCAGTATTGAATCAGAAATCACTACCGCGTCAGCAAAAAAAATATCACAGCAAAAATGTTATGTGGCAACGTTTATTTGCCCTGTCATGTTGAAAAACTGTGTAGAATGTTTGAACATTGGGAGATTTTCTGTGTCGGGGGGAGGGCACGCTATTTTTTTATTATTACTACTTTTTTTATTTTGAAATGTTGCGCCCCCTAAGAATTTTGCGCCCGGGGCAACTGCCCCGGTGTGCCCGCCCATGCTACGCCACTGATAGAGTGTTTACATTGTTTCTTATTGGACATTTATTTTAGAAATATTTTTGTAGCCGAAAAATTGTTGGGTTTTTAGCACATCATTAGAAATTCGGGAAATATATCCTTGGAAAACAAACATTCTGATGAAATATGCATGAAACCTTTCGTCTGACGTAAATATCGGGCTTCTAAGTGCATCAAACTTCACCTGAGTGCATTTTTTTAGCAATTCATTATGAAAAAATGTTGACTGAATGCGTACTCTGTGGACGCATCTGCAGTAGAAGTAGCATGCACAATGCACACTTTTGAGATACGGTTGTGAGATAAGTGGCACCCAATGGTTTTAAAAAACACGCGTTCCCTTTGTTTCCCGTGAGACGTACAACACGCACACCTTTATCACCTCTAACACTTTGGTTACGTCTCCGTCACCACCCGGCGTATCATGACAGCTTTGTGATGGTCTGCTATCAAAGGTCATGATTTCTTCACAGGTAGCTCTCTGCTTTGCACTGTTCAGCAAATGCCAGAGCCAACTTTTAAACTCGGGGTGGTTCGGCTAAGAGCACTTTGTAAACTGTTCACCCTTGGAGATGAAAAGGGGAGCAGCACAACTAATACAGCAGCTTGATTGGTGTAAGTAAAACAAACTGTTATGTAATTCCTGTAACATTGTAAGTCTATGTGCTGTGGGTTATGGATGTTATGAGTGATGTAAGATACATCCATCCATTGTCAGAAACCGCTTAATCCTGTACAGGGTCGCTCGCAGTGAGCCGGAGCCTATCCCTAGGGGACGCGCGCTGTGTTCAACAGCAGCTCTCACTGATCGCCGACATTTTTTTCAATTTTGCTTTGTAGAGATAACTAATTACGTACTTCTTGCTCTTGCCTTTTAATTTATTGTCATGATATTGTTTAGTTTGCGTATTTGCCGTTATTTGTTTAAACTGTTAGCCTTAATCACGTGCCTGAACGCGCCAGCCGCGGCCTAGGCCAGCCCAGAAGCCCCGGCCTTTTCTGAAGACTACGCCTGCTGCTGCTTCATCACTTGGCGGCTGTCGAGTCTCCCCTCTTCCCTGCTCAACACTCGCCGTCGTCAATACAGTAACTGCACGGGAGCGTATCATATCTCTTCACTCCTCACCCATCTCTTCCCTCTCAATCTCCCTCCATCATAACAGCCTCCCACGTGTTTCTCGGTTCGAGCGCCAACCTGGAAGTTGTGGGCGTCAGCCTCCGCCGCCTTCACGCACGCGTTAAAGTCTGCCTTTCTTGTCCTTCCTCTCTCATACCGTCGGAGTCTATTGGCGGATTTGACATTGGAGTCTGTGGGAGGATTTGAACGTTGGACTCTGTGGGACGCTTCGACATTGGAGTCTGTGGGAGCGTTTAACATTGGGGTCTGTGAGCATATGTCTCTGGATTGGAGGTCGACTCAACCTGTGAAGTTGGTGCTGCTCTACCAGCCACCTGGAGCCTCCACT
>JAZEWU010000011.1:3439079-3460295 GCA_036362915.1 Geotria australis | reverse complement strand
ACATCTCCCACTCACAGATGCGGCCATACTCTTGATTTGGTTTGCTCCCGGGGCATCTCGGTAACCAACATGTCCGTCACTGATCCTGGTTTGTCTGAACATTCCGCTGTATGCTTGATCTCCAAATACCGCCTCCCACTTCCATCACCAAGCGCCGTATCCAATTTCGAAACCTTAGCGCTCTCACTCCAGACATTTTTGCCGCTGCCCTGTTGAAATGTACCATTTTTCATCTGTACATATCTTTATGAATAAGCCCTCACAGCTCTAAGACCATTAACTACAGTGAATTAATTCGTTCATTGTCAGAAACCGCTTAATCCTGTAGTGGGTTGCGGTTATCCGGAGCCTATCCCGGCAGATACGGGGCGCAAGGCAGGGCTATACCCAAGATGAGACGCCAGTCCATTACAGGGCACCGGGGGCAATTCACCTAGACAGCAGCAGTGTGTCTTTGCACTGTGGGAGGAAACCGTAGTACCCTGTGGGTGGGTGGGTGGGTAGGCGAGTGGGTGAATAAGTGGACGGGTAGGTGAGTGTCAGCAGCATGTCTTTGGACTATGAGAGGAAACCGGAGTACACGGCGAAAACCCACGCGGACACTGGGAGAACATACAAACTCCACACAGAAAAACACCCGAGCCGCGAATCGAACCCAGGGCCTTCTTGCTGCGAGGCAGTAGCGCTACTCGCTACTCCACCGTGCCGCCCAAATCATCAAACACATCACCGACACACACACCCATCCATGCACCATCCTGGCACTATCGCCGTGCACCACCTGCTCCCTCTTGGACTGGTTGAAAAACGAAGCATTCAATCACAACACATTTCAACACATGCGTCTCCATCCTGCCATACGATTGTGAAACATGAACTTAGGATCTCATCAGTGTTGGTTCATTACTCTGCGCGAGCATTAACATTAGCGCGAGTGCTTAAGAGCTTTAAAATCCTGTGACAGAACATTAAGGGATACATTTCATGAGGCTTGACATTTATAGGCTCCATAGACATGAAGTGGATTTCAATTATTACATCGCATGGTCCTGATAATTGCATTTTAATGTCAGCAAATTAGAATGAGGAAAAATTACTTTACATTTAAGAGAGCGTGTTAAAGGTGACATAAAAGTGATACGTTAATAAAGCAGATCAATCGGTGTCCTTTATTTAACCAGCTGAAAGCTCATTATGATTCATAATATATTATTTTTGAAAGTCATGTTTGGGTAACCATGATAACAGTTAATAGACCGCATTGTCTGTGACATCTATATATATATAAACAAGTTGCTTGATCACGATGCACTCCGCCAAATCGTAACCAAATCGCACACGACCACGGGCCTTCTTCCCTGGTCACCGGGAGCGCTTTCTGTGCTTCGGCCCGCGCCCTCACAGTACCATGAGCCGCGCCGCCATTACAACACCCAGTTAGGATAAGCGCCGCCTCCATTACAATACGCACTTTGGATAAGCGGCGCCTCTATGACTATCCCCAGTTACGATCACATTTACCCGGGCAACGCCGGGTCGCCCCTGCTAGTATAAACATAAGATAATACATACTAATGTAAGACCATTAAGACTGCCTTATTAACCGAATAACGTACGCTGTCACAAAGCCAATTGCTCTGATATCGATGTCATGCTTGTGTCGGGGTTGGTGTACAGCGAGCTGGCACAGTAGGAAGCACAGGTGTGCTCTGCCAGTCATCTCGGACAGGCAGCCCATGACACCTGGGTCTGTCCCGTGACCTCCTGTCGGCGAGCCTTCGACACTTCACGTGGCCTTAAGGTGCACCTGGCCTGGCACAAGCGCTGTGGTGACTGACGCCTAAATCTGGGGACATACACACCAACCTGCTGATAATGTGCACTCTATACGTTGACTTGTAAATATTGAAAATAATCGTGCCTTATAATTGGGTGAATACGTTACTATGTGTTTGGCTTTGGCCTTCAATCATTACATGTCTCAGGTGGCGGGCAGAGCAACAGCCCACACTGCCTAGCCTACTGTTTGTTTCATCCACGATGTTGGCATGCACAATGATGAGTTAAAAACAAGCAGACACACAATGTGCAATGTGTTTTAATGCTCTCAATAGAATGTCACATTCCTGGTAGATTTCACGTGTGCTCACGGCTCCTCACGATGTCCCCCGTCGACCGACATTCATATCGCTCACTTCATCGTCAATCACCTTTACAACTTGTGTGCTAACAGCGCGCACCTGTAATGACTGCGATCGCAGCGCCGGGCTCAAAGTGCCGGCTGACACAATTTTCCCGAAATAATGACTCGTGTGTCACGTACAAACGTTTAAGCTCAACACACATCTGTTATGTTAACATTGCTGTATCTGATGTACTGCTAGCTTGATACAAGACACCTCTTTGTTAGCCATTTTTCAAAATACTTATGTTATATAAAGATTCCCTATCTCGACAAACTATCACCGAGGCAGAAATGTCTTAAAATGCCCGACTGCCCACATCTGCTGATTACAACCGCATAAATAAACATTTTATTGCGACGCGTCTGCCAAGGAGCGGTCTATTCCTTCCTGGTGCACAAAGGCGCTGTTGTACCTCAACACATCTTAAAAACGTGAAAAACATTTTTTACATTTTAAAGTTATTATTTCCAACTATTATTATTACTACACCTTTTTCAGGCAATCCGCATTGTTGTAGAAAGGTTGAGCGCAGCACGATACAATGACATTTTGCTTTAGCCAGATCATGCACTTCGGTGCCGGTGTTGTGTCAAACGTGGTATGCAGTAATTCCATCAGTTCATTCATTATTATTTCGACAAGTATATGCTGCAGCCCAGGCCATCACTCTATCAGCCGTCCAGGCTAAATAATCAACAATGATGTCACCAACAAGGAATGTCTCTGGAGGTCACCACGGGCTCTCCGTCTCAGGGCTTGCACACCCCGAGGCTCTTGCACTCGCTGGTGCTCCTGGCCGCTGGCGCTGCTTACCGAAGTGGCAGCGTGTCTGTGCAGCGGAAACATCCGCGCCTCCTCCTCCTCACATAAAGAAGGTCCTGTCCGAGGCGGTTCTATTCCCGTCTCGGGCGCCTTTCTGTGGGGAACTTTATATATACCCTCCGTTCTGCGTGGATATCCTCCAGGTTTTCCGGTTTCTCACAACTAAATAACGCTCATTAATGAATTGGCCGATACATTCATAATATCTAGGAAGCAGTGTCTGGTGGGTTGGCACCGGCTGCCCGCCTGGCTGCCTCCCACCTACCCATCTGTAGTTTCCTGCAGCGCCTTGGAACCTCTGGGTGAAAGACGCGATACAAATGCAATACATTATTATGTATTACTGTCATGACCAGGTCCACACTGGCCGTGTGTGTCGTGAAGCCAGCACAACGTGGGTGTCACGTGTCTCTGTGTTGTGATTGTGCAGCTGTCAAACTCAACACTTTTTTAATGTCTCGCTAGTTGCGTCAACAAGATTATGCATCCCATTGCAGACTTCTGATTGGAATTTGGTGATAGTACAGTAATGGATGTTTTGGAAGCCATCCATCTGTCTAGTCTAAAGTATGGTGGCCCTGTAAATAAGAGATGTCGTTTATCGACGACAGTTGCTGTACGAATACATTTGCTGTAGTTCACGTAGGGAACAAAAGAAAACACTTTCATATTCAGCCATTTGCTTGGCTGTACATAAATGTATTTTAAAAATAGATAATGATTTATATATGAATATTTTACATATGTCATTTTAGAAAAATGCTTATTTTCTCAATATATCAATAAATATTTCTGTTCTTCAGTAAAAACACACTTTAGTTATTTGCATAACTTGTTTACGTAGCTTGTCGCAATATTGCTTTGCCTATTTACAATTCTGTTCATAGTTTGAAAATGCATTAAACCGTATGTGTGTACTTCGCGTCTTAAACACTGTGTGGATACTACACACAGACTGCGCTACGAAGTCGATAAGTTTGATTCCCACTCACAGCCAACACCAGTGGCGATTTTGTGAACCGGTTCCTGGGCCTCAGTCTCAAATGAGGACCTGGTTCAGTGCGTATACATCGCCGCTAGGGAGACAAAGGCGGCCGGGCATGGTGTTGGCCACCCGCATCCTCGTGTGCCGTGCCGGCCTTCACCGGTGCTCACTAACAGCACTTCACCCGACAGTCTGTTAAGGCTGTACGGGGGAGCTTTGGATACTATACATCTACCTCGTTGTTAACCATCCAGAGCAGAGCAAAGGTCCACATCTGTCCACAGCTGAATTGAAGCTGTGGAAAAATGTCAACAGCCCTTCACAAGCACCAATGGCCTCTTGCAATGAGCCACTCAGTAACTTGGGGTAATTATGGAAAATCCCAATTGATTTTATAAACTGATTGCAATTAGTATAGCTCACAAGAGCCATCCACATCAAGAGTTCTCCCCCAGACAAGTAGGTGAGCTCACAGCTCTGTTGAACAAGGCATCTTGTTATAATGAAGCATGTGGTGCTTGTGAGTTTAACCATGGTCCACAACACCCGTCATCTCTCTTCTGTAACAAAATCTCTCTGACTTTGGTACCTATCGTAACCATCTAAAACTGATACGTATCTAACGTGGGTCATATTTATGTCATCATCACTGGCCTCGGTGAATACACTGCTGAAATAGGGCCTCCCCAAGCCTCCACCAAATATCCATTTATCTTCTATCAATTTCTGACTAAATTGCCCCCAGTGCCCTGCGATGGACTTGCATCCAATCATGGGTATAATAATAATAGCGTTTTATATAGCGCCTTTCACCCGAGGGTCACAAAGCGCTGCACAAGGGCCGCGAAGAGAACGGCATATCAGCAATGACAAAATAAATAAAAACCAAAGGAACAAAAAACATTGCACCCTGTGTCTGCCGGGGTAGACTCCGGCTCACTGCGACCCAGTACACGATTAAGCGGTTTCTGACAATGAATGAATAGTTATAAGAAACTGACTCGCTCTAGAATGACCTCAGTGGAGCACTCGCCGTATCGACCGATGCTTCAGTTCTGATCTAGCACACTGCTCGCATGTTTGTAGTGTCGCAGGAGTCCCGTAAAGAGCTTGCAAGCTCACTGGGTATTTTTCTGCTGTAAGAATAAACATCCATCTATCACTGCAGTAACGTACGAGTCGAAACGCCGCAGTGTAGCCAGAGTACCCGTGAAATGTCACTCGATGGTAGACACGCACAATAGTCTTGTTGTACGGAGACACATTACGGCCAGTTGGATCACAATATTTCTGCTTTTGCTAAGCAACCTGGCGCCGATAGAATCAGCGGCGAGGCAGGGTCGGTAGTTTTTGTAGCGAAGCCGTGTTGTGTGTGTGTGTTCAGTATCAGATGCAAAGGTAACAAGCATTCTCATCTGTCTGCGTGCTGGATGACAATGTTCACATAGCGTAATGGCTATCACTTTCATCTGTCACAAACAGCAATGTTCATGTTAGGAGATTGGTACCGGATAGCATTTAGGGAACCCGGATAAAAAGAACAACTGCGGCGTTCATTGCCGTTCTCCGCCGGGCAGAGTGGGGACTTTTGTAAACTTTATCAAAACTCATTCGACGTGAGTGGAAATGTGGGAAATACCACAGACAGAATACAATACGGCTATTGTACCAGCGAATGTCAAAACATGCACGCAGACCTTAGCGCAGGCACACTAATAAACATACAGGAAGCACTGAGAATGGCTGATTGAATTTGTATAATTAGCAAATCCAAGGAACAGCCCCCCTCGTGGGCTGAATTCAAGGACCTAAAACCGCCTCTTAGTTTGTCGAGAGGCAGTCCTCATCGTGGTGGAAGGTGTTGCGTGTACCATTGTCAATTCGCGTGTTTGTTGTATCGAAGGAATCCCGTAAAGTGTTTGCAAGCTCACTGGGTATTTTTCTGCTGTAGGAATAAACATCTATCTAGGTCACCTGGAGTCCCGCAGTCCTGCTACGGTCTCCTTTGGTGAACAAGTCTTTGGGAAGGTTCCAGACAAAAAATCAGAGTGCCTGGCGAAAACGCACAGGGAGAACATGCAAAGTCCACACAGAAAGGGACCCGATCCAGGGTTCGAACGCGGGTCCTTCTAGCTGTGAGGCGGCAGCGCTACTCACCGCGCCATCGTGCTGCCCTTTCGTTTTATATGTCGTACATGATGCAAACTTGAATAATTGTGCCACATTTGTCATAAACTCAAATATTAACCTTACTCTACCAACACATAAAATATTCTAAGGCCCAATATTTTACTTCACATCCAGGAAATGACCACCCACATTCTAGCAACTAAATAGTTTCACCTCCATTTCATTCACCTGATGCATCTCTGCTAACAGGCATGTACGGTGAACAATATTTTGTCTAATTCGCATATCAATTGGCACCTGATACAGCCGATATGCTCTGTTTACAAATGATTATCTCGCGGTGAAAGCTGGACCATGGGGGTGGCGGGCTGTGGCATTGTAGCTACTTGGTCGTGTGCGCCTCCTCAGCACTGCTGCCCCTCAGCGTAGCGACTTGGCGCTCGACTTAGCACTCGCTGTTCACAGAAGGGCTGCACGTTGGCGTAGCGATGAGTAGCGCTCGGGTCCCTTTCTGTGTGGAGTTTGCATGTTCTCCCCGTGTCCGTGTGGGTTTTCGCAGTGTCCTCCCACAATCCAAAGACATGTTGCTGCCTAGGTTAATTGGCCTGATGACTAAATTGCCCCCGGTGCCCTGTGATGGACTGGCGTTGCATCCTGGGCATAGCCCTGCCTTGCGCCCTGTGCCTGCCGGGATGGGCTCCGGCTCACCGCGACCCTGTACAGGATTAAGCGGTTCCTGACAACGTATGGATGCATGGAAATTAAGAGATTCAATTTCTTCACAGTGGAGGAGAAAATAATACTTTCTCTCCCCGATGTAACACTCGTGGGGGGCCTCGGCGTCTCACAGCGACACGTGCTACCATTTATGAAAATGTTCACTTTTTTAGTCTCTTTGACACCTGCTTTTAATCTCTGCGTGGCGTGTGTGTCCCGTCTGTGTAATGCTATAGCAAAGCCGAATGCAAGCATCAGCATTTACACATCCAACGTATGAGAGAACTTCTCACTCCGGTGGAGGTCTTGTGAGAATGCATAACACCAATTGGATCACCTCCCAAGAAAAACAAAACATCTGAATGTGTGGTATTTCATGATGGTGTTATAGGAGTCCCTGTGATGATGATGACCCTAACTCCCGAACACCCTGCTTGAGGCAAAAACAATCAAGGTGGGACTGATGTTCGTTTTCCCGGCACGATTGACGATAGCTGCTCTGCAGATGTGTTCTTTCGTGATAGCCGAGCGATCTCCCTCGCGACGTTTCACCTCCCTCGTTGGAAGAATCGTGAGGCTCTGAAGAACCAACATCTTAACTGGCTTGAATAATGATTTATATTTCAGCCTAGTCTTCTTCAAAAGGTTTTTTTTAATTTGTAATGCGATGAAGTGTAAAGAGGGCTCGTCACAGCCAATGGCTTTGAAGCTGCTACAATTCACCATCAACTTCCTTCCTTCTGCCAAATCCCATAAATGTTTCAGTCAGCACCCAATCTCCGAGCTCTGCTTGCTGTCTCCCACCATCTGGCTTTTAGGCCTCCTTCACGATCGCTGAATTCCGAGTGCCACATCGATCAATCTTCCTGTAACTTACTCATCACGTCGCCGCGCGTGCTGCGCACACACCACAACCTAATTTGTCTTAGTTCCGTCCAAACGCGCGTCTTAAAGAATGTGTCTTACGTTGCACCTTTACAGAAAAATGATGTCAGTTTCCATTTGCCAACAATAGGAAAAATCACGAGGCAACGTGCTCCGACCATTCTGTCAAGTTGTACATCACGCCGTGTGCCAGCAATACTCGTCCGCTGCATACCATTCCCAATCTACAACCCGCGTACCCTGCTCTGCCACGTCATTCTTAGCGTGCGATCAAGTACGTTGCCTTTTCAAAATTTCCAAGTTGTGAAATGCTGACAGATGCTTCTTATGGCAGCACATCAAGTCACTCCAAATAGAAACAGAAACATCAACAAAACTGTGATGCTATGGGCCTTCTAACTGAAGAACGTAAGCTCAGATTTTACACTTAGTAGCAGAGTGCCCGCACCATGGGCCATCTTATTCCAAGCGTGTAGCACTTTGTAATCGTAAGAAACTGCTTAATCCTGTACAGGGTCGCGGTGAGCCGGAGCCTATCCCGGCAGTCATAGCGTGCAAGGCAGGGCTATACCCAGGATAGGACGCCTGTCCATCACCGGGCACCGGGGGCAATTTAGTCCGCAGGGCAATTCACATTTGCAGCAGCATGTCTTTGGACTGTGGGAGGAAACCGGAGTGCCCGGCGAAAACCAACGCGGACACGAGGAGAACATGCAAACTCGACACAGAAGGCACCCCAGCCGGGATTCGAACCTGGGCCCTTCTTGCTGTGAGGTGGCAGCGCTACTCACCGCGACATGTGCTGCTTTAACTGTCGCTGTAAACTGGATCGTCACTTATGAGGTGGGAGCATATACAGTCTAGATATACAGTACAGCTCTTCCGTGTGAACACTGCAAGGACCTTAATAATATGTGGATGAGGTGCAGAACTACCTTGTGTAACCGGCTGAAATGAAAATACAGGGATAGATTTGCAGATATGTAACAACATTGTAAATTACGAGGGAACATTAAAACATTAGCCAAGGTCTAGCTTAGAGTTGATCTTCTTCTTTGTGATTCTTCGAAGCACGATGGTCAGCTTCTGGACATCGTTGTCTTTCAGCTCGGCTTCGAGTTGATGACACAAAGTGAGAGAGTGATTCATAGTGAGAGCTCAGTAATCAGCACAATGCGGCGTCTCTCCTGCAAGTGTTTTGCTTGGATGGTGAATATCCAGCGCTCAAGTCAGAGTGTTTGGGTCGTGTTCAATTAAACCGTAAAGCTTGACTCAATACAGTGGGACAAACATTGTCACAACGCACAGATCTGCTTTAATAGGTCGAGTCAGACACGGGGAAACCTACGAGCATTTGTAAAGGAAGACTTACTGTATAACAGTATAATCAGTGTGCGAATGGTGAAGAATGACGGTTACCAGGAAAATATGAAATACAGCTCTTGTAAACCATGAAACTTGGAGTTCATATTTATTTTTTATACTTAACGTGATGTACGATAGTTGTAAAATTGGCAGCAGGGGCCTGGCCGGCCGAGTGGAACTATCACTGGCCATCTGGGATCAACCCTGATTCCAGGCGGCCAAGATTAACCCAGCCACATGTAAACAAATCCCAGGGTTACATTTAATTTTGCAACGAATTTGCATTTGATGCGACCTTGGATTGATGTCGTGACATCCAATTACGGCACGGTCCCGACTTGATGAGAAGAGTGGATTTGTTAACAAACAGATCATGATTTCATTTCATTTAAATGAGGTTTCTGTTGACTTTTGCGCCTTTAAACCCAATTATTATTCATGTTTTCTGTGGGCAAATTAGTCTCAAAATCTGCGAAATTGTGCATGGCTTGAGGGCTTATGTTTAAAACATCACCCTCGATAACCTGCACAGTGAACGGTATTTCCGGGCACGCTGAGACACAGCAGCGCATTAACCTCTCCTCATTATTGCATGTACATGAGGCAACTCTGGGGCGCACAGTAGCGCGCTGAGTAGCGCTGCCACCCCGGTTTCGAAATCCGTCTCGGGGGGCTTTCTGTGTGGAGTTTGCATGTTCTCCCCGTGTCCACGTGGGTTTTTGTCGGGCACTCCGGTTTCCTCCCACAGTCCAAAGACATGTTGCTGCATAGGTTGATTGGCGTGCGGAATAAATTGCCTCCAGTGCCATGTGATGGACTGGTGTCCCATCCTGGGTATAGCCCTGCCTTTCGCCCTGTGTCTGCCGGGATTGGCTCCGGCTCACCGTGACCCTGTACAGGATTAAGCGGTGTCTGACAATGACTGGATGAATGGCATGCCAAGGTGTTGCCGTGACCTGTTACGTACATTTCGTAATAAGAATAATTTTACATTTATAAAGCGCACAGATTAATTCACTGTCGAAGGTACTCATTCGACGAGAGAACGACTCAGAGGCGCGAGGAAAGCTCAGAGAGGCAGCCAGGCGGTTTGCCGGCGCCATATTGCCACACACTGCTTGCTATATATTAGGATGTTATCGGTCAATTAATCAATGAGCATTTTTTAAAGTTGTGGGAGGAAACCGGAGAGCCCGGAGGAAACCCACGCAGAACAGGGGGAGAACACAGAAACTCCACACAGAAAGGCGCTCAAGGCGGGGATCGGATCTGCTCGGGCAAGACCATTCTGTCTGTGAGGCGCAGATAATAATAATGTTACCACTGCGCCACCCTGCTGCCCATTTGCCGTCGATTTGATTTATACGTTTCTGTATTTAATCACGCAAATGTGCACGTGGCTAAAACCATTGGGGGTTGCCCTTGCAATATCACAGAAATTGTGAATTGTTTAATTGCTGTTTATGAATACCTAAGCTGTGCAGTATACAATTCACAATGTGGCTTATTTTTTAATGAGACATTCTTTAAACCGTTATCTCCTTTCGAACTGATAACAGGGTTACAAACTCTAACCAAAACTGCTGTTATCCAAAAGATGTGTTTTGGTTTTTTTCAAACCACAACAGCCAGGGAATGTTTCAATAGAGATAAGAGACATCTATCAGACATACACTATGATCCGTGTTTTATATCAACAATGAACACATGAAATAACAGCAAATGTGTTTGTGCATGCCTGACCATTTTAATTTCGCCGATTCATTGTAAAACTGCCTCCAGATTAGACGTGTGTCACGCGGGGACATGTTTGCCAGTGTCAAGATGACGACAAAGCGACAAGGTTTCATCACGGCGGCGGGCTGAGTAGCGCTGCCACCTCACAGCAAGAAGGGCCCAGGTTCGAATCTGGCTCGGGTGCCTTTCTGTGTCGAGTTTGCATGTTCTGCTCGTGTCCGCGTTGGTTTTCGCCGGGCACTCCGGTTTCATCCCACAGTCCAAAGACATGCTGCTGCATAGGTTAATTGACTTGCGAACTAAATTGCCCCCTGTGCCCTGTGATGGACTGGTGTCTCATCCTGGGTATAGCCCTGCCTTGCGCCCTGTGTCTGCCGGGATAGGCTCCGGCACACCGCGACCCTGTACAGGATTAAGCAGGTTCTGAAAATGGATGGATGGACAATAATACAGGTGTTAAGATTTTCAAACACCAATTGGACACATTTCACAAGGTATCAAGTTTGCAATAACCACACATGCTTTTGACATAATATACAAAGACTATAATACATTGATAGGCATAACGCCTGTGTTATTGCCAGAGAGGCTACAGTCGTTTCTCTGTTTCACCGTGCTTCTCCTTGCTTTACCACCATAACCACGGCAAGTGGTCTGCCCTTCGCCTCGTCCAGTGTGTTGTCTGGCGCACGCCTCCGTTCTCCCACGAGTTCTGACCTTGCTCGCACAAAGCGAAATCATCGCAATTGGAGAAACGTACTTCAGCAGTTGCTAACGGACAATAAATCACTTTTCTTGCAGTTATAACAACTGTGTGAAAATGCATTAGAGTGCAGAGGCTGAATGTGTATCCAGTCACCTCACAATGTCAAATAGCGTCTGCTGTACGTGTAGAGATTGTCAATTACAACTCGGTGCCAGGCTTTTTGGGGCGGCGCGGTGGCGCGGTGACGAACGCTGCCGCCTCACAGCAAGAAGCCCTCGGGTTCAAATCCCGGCTCGGGTGCCTTTCTGTGTGGAGTTTGCATGTTCTCTCCCCGTGTCCGCGTGGATTTTCGCCGGACACCCCGGTTTCTTCCCACAGTCCAAAGACATGCTGCTGCATAGGTTAATTGGCCTGCGGACTAAATTGCCCCCGGTGCCCTGTGATTGACTGTCGTCCGACACTGGGTTTATCTCTGCCTTGCGCCTTGTGTCTGCCTGGATAGGCTCCGGCTCACCGCAACCCTGTGCAGGATTAAGCGGTTTCTGACAATGAGTGAATATTCAGGAGGAAGGCGGAGATGAGCGGGGACGGGGGGAGGGAGGCGGCGGCGGGGTGTTGATCGGGTGACTTGACGTGACACACGAATCGTAACAGTTCCATACCACAGACGCCCCGCCACTGTCAATCATAGGGGCTTTATCATTACGCGTCTAAGAGCGAGGAGGGCACAAAGCCTGCCTTGTTTCACTTTGGAACATCTGCCATTAATGTCCCCACCCACATCTGGATTATAAATATTTTGACTAAAGGAGATAGCAACTGATCTTCATTAAAACACTAAAGACTTAGCAATGACACGGGGCTTCACAATAGTGTTGCGTGGGAGAGAGGATATAAAATGTGTTATATCTTCGACAGCAAGATTACTGTCTCAGCCTTTCTAACCCCCGGCAGTTTACACGGAGATGTCGTGCTGCTGTAAATGTTCACCGTTTCCCAGAATGGTTCAACGATGCTGTACGTGTGGCGGTGTATTAGCATTGAGTGTCAACACGTGACATGTCACACACATCAGCGCGGAGTGGCGGCACAGTGCTCATCACACTGCCGTATGAACCGAGCAAGCTGAGTTTGGTTGCCGGCCGCAGCTAACAACGTCAGTGGGGCAGTGATTTCGGAACCAGCTCTGGGACTCCCACCGTCACCAGTGGACACTTAACCTCCACGTCTGACTCAGCATGAGGAGGCCGAGTCAGACGCGCAGTGGACGGACAGAGGGCGATACATTATCACTTTTTCAATGTCACATGTTTTGTTCAACCTAAACTAGATATAGTTTCGACTCCTAACACTCGGTAGTACAATACAGACGCAGCAGAGCGGGCAATAATAACAAGCTGAAATGTTGTCGTGTTCAAATTGAGTTCATGGCAGCGTGAAATATCGGCTCTGAATGCAGCGTGGCAGCACAATGCAGCATATTTGAGAGAGGGGAGTTGAAAAATCGTGGAAATATTGATTACCGTCAATAGTTTTTTCTTGTTCCAAATTAAACGACACTTAATGGTGTGGAAAATCCCATACTTTCCACGGCAAGTGCCACAGTGTCCCCTTAGCAGCTGTCACAAGAGGCCCCCTCAGCCGTGGAAGTCCGGCCCAGTCAACACAGCCACTTCACACGGGGCATGAGGCAGCTGCGAGCCGGGATGATGATGATGATGAAGCCCCCGGAGCTCTCGCGAGCGATACAACCGCCTACAAGGAGTAATTTCCATCGTGAGAAGAGCACAAGAGTTCACTGCACTTGTAGGGAGAGAGAAAATAAAAAAAGCGACATTGCAAACGTTCCGAGTGACATCTGGCCAGGTCACGTCGTTAGAAGAATATCACATCGAGCGTGTGAATGCGGAACGGTTATGAAACCTCGCTCTAAATGTAAACACAAGTTTGCTGGTTGTTCGATTCCCACTCCCAACCTATAACAGTGGTGAATACCTGAACCGGTCCTGAGCCTCCCTGTGTGAACAGTACTGGGGAGACAAAGGCGGCCGGGCGTGGTCTTGTCAACCCACCCCAGCCTTCATTGGTGCTCACTAACAGCACTTACCCAACAGTACGTTACAGGCTGTACGGGGGATCTTTGTCTTTGTGGTTGACTGGGTGAGTGGGTGGGTGACTGGATAGGTGAGTGGGTGAGTGTGTGAGTGACCGGGTGGGTGTCCCATTAACTCAGCTCCCCGCGGCGTTCAAGCTCTCAACACTCATGACGACAACGCACAGAGCTGGATGGATCTATATGCCAAATCCACATCAGCTAAATAAACAAGCACGTGCCTGTAACGGCCAACGGCCACTTTACCCGTGGTCAGAGTCTCTGAGCGCTGGGGTTGGTTCACCTCGTATCAGCTGCGCAGATCGACAGGTGAGATAAGATGTTATCAAATCTTCCTGTGGTCTGCGATGCCATGGGCTGAGCAAGGCGCCCCCGACTTGACAACGCGTGTGTGTGTGTGTTGGGAAATCCGCGCGGTACACGTGTCCTGCACGCCGTGTGGAGCATCTCCTCGGCCACGTCGCCTGAATTCAGACGCATGGATGGATGCTCCATGGATCCATGGATGGATGCTCCATGCATCCAACCATTGTCAACAACGTCACCACAATAAAGAGGCGTCGCATTATGGAGCCACTTGGCAAAACATGAATATAAACCGATAAAATTGGTTACGCTTCTGATGCAAAGGAGTGCCTTTAGCCAAGGTCAACCTCTGAACACACTCCTATATTCAGTCTTGTTTTATTCAGCAATCCAAGATCACTGTGATAATTGTGGTGATTCATGACGGTTGCTCGTCAAAGCTGTTCTTTCGGGATAGCCGTGGGGATTGGTGGAGGCCACACATGAAGGCCGCTTTGTCGGGTGCCACCTAGACATGGGGCATATCACTCCGCTCATTCAGCTGCACACAATAATGCCTGATGATGCTTCCAACGAGGGAGGCGAAACGTCGCGAGGGAGAGCGCTACGTGACACGGCTAGCCCAAAACAACAGCTATGGAGAGCAATTCTAATGCAGAACACCCCTAAACAGAATCCTAGGGCTTAGCGTCGCTTCGCTGCGTAAATATGGAAACTATTATTATAAAAATAATAGCGTTTTATAGAGCGCCTTTCACCCGAGGGTCACAAAGCGCTGCACAAGGGCCGCGGAGAGAACGGCGTGTCAACAACGACAGAAAGAAAACTAATAAAAAAAACAAAGCAACAAAAATGTAATGATTAAGGCTGCTTCGAATACACTGAAAGGTCGTGAGACTATCAATCTTAAAAGCGGCAAAAATCTGTCAGCGTCCCCTAAGATGGCCGTCACTTCCTTAAAGACAAACACGGAGGGAGACAAGGAGGGAGGGAGGGTGAGCGACAGGGGGAGATATCGGGACACAGACAGTGGCGCGGGAGAGGCGAGGGCAGGGCGATGCAAGCACCGGACCTCCATCGTTTACTGCTACAACGACCTTTCCAACTGAGCAGGTGCCAGGGAATATGCAGAATCAGCTCCCGGCAGCTTGCCTGCCTGCAGCCCGTCGCGGGAGATTGTCTTACTCCGCACACAAAGCGCCTTGTGCTGCCGAGCGCACGTGCCCCGGGGGGAGAGCACGTGAGGCGAGACTCGTGTGACCTGCATTCTTCCCTCCATCCACGTTATTGATCTTGTGAAGCGCTCGGCTCACTTCGAGAGCTCCTACACTCGGTTGTACCGACATGTTGCTTGTGTTGTGACCGCTAAAACAATTTTTGTGGTTTGGAATTTCAATTTATTTCTTATTTCTTGCAGGCCGATATAGGCGGACGTACATAATGTTGCTGTTTGCATTGGACCGATGTAGGTTTTCGCGGTTCGAAATGAGAATTGCTCCCCATAGCTGTTTTTTTCGGGATAGCCGCGTCGGGTGTTCTTACTCTCTACTTTGCAACGTTTCACAACGCGGGAGGTGAAACGTCGTGAAGGAGAGAAGGGGGACACTCGACACGGCTATCCTGAAAGAACAGCTATGGAAAGCATTTCTGACGCTTTGTATTGTCCTTTCCAATCTCCTGAAAATATAAAACCTCATGCCGCGTGTAATTGTATAGATAATACTGTACGCTCACTGCGAGCACCGTTATGACTGTGGTAATACGATCAGAAACCTTGTTGAGTCCCGAACAAAGCTGCACTGAATTCTGCTTAATGCCGATATTCCTAACGGATGAGCCAGTGTCAGAAGGCAGAAAGAAAACATCGCTTCAATGACATAATATTGCGTACTGGTGGTTTTGCATGTAAATACAATAATCAGGTGACTTAATAATCTGCACGAGGACACGGCAGGATGATGACCAACAATGGGCGATTTTAGTATCTTGCTGATGATGATAAAACATCTCCAAATTAGGTGTGTTTTCTTACAAGGTGTCGTATAGTTATAATCTCTGGTTATAGGGTATTACTGACTGCAATGTTTATCAGCCTGCGTGCTGTCTGTTTCAGTCCTCGTTTTATACAGCGCTTGGCGACCTTCGAGTGAAAGGCGTTTTAAAAATGTAAATTATTATCGTTGCTGTTTCATTATGGCGTTTGGGAGGCGCACCGCAAACACGCCACAAGATCTTCGCACTTGTCTCATTGCCAGAAACGGGAAAGCCTCGTCTATTTTGTGACATTCTCTCTTTACGCCACGGTTAGCCAAACACGCCCCCCGTGCTGTACCGCAATTGAAGCAAAACGCAGAGGCGTTGAGATGGATGCTTGAGTGCACGTGGCGCGGTGCTCCTACCCGGCGTCTCGATGGCCTTGAGGCTCAGCATACCGCCGCCTTGACTTCAAATGGTTAGCGGACACAATGGGGCCGGTCCGCGTGTCTTCACGTGTGTTGTGTGTATTGCTGTGTGGCGTGCAGGAATGCCCCGTGTACCTGCCCGCTGCCGGTCTCACATCCTGGTCCCTGGAGTGTCATTTCTGGGCAGCACGCACATCAAGCGGAGCCGGTCTCGACGCTCAAGACGCGGAGCCTGGCAACTCGTCTCGATTCGAAGGAAATCCCACATTCCCACAGCACAGTTACAACGTTGGAATTATCGTGTTGACCATGGAGGGAGGAAGGGCGGCACGGCGGCGCGCTAAGTAGCGCCGCCGCCTCACAGCAAGAAGGTCCCGGGTTCAAAGCACGGCTCGGGTGCTTCTCTGTGTGGAGTTTGCATGTTCTCCCCGTGTCCGGATGGGTTTTCACTGGGCACTCCGGTTTCCTCCCACAGTCCAAATACGTGCTGCTGCGTAGGTTAATTGGCCTGCTGACTAAATTGCCCCGGTGCTCTGTGATGGACTGGCGTCCCATACTGGGTATAGCTCTGCCTTGCGCCCTGTGTCTGCCGGGATAGGCTCCGGCTCACCGCGACGCTGTACAAGTGTACAGGATTAAGCGGTTTCTGAAAATGGATGGATGGACAATAATACAGCTGTTAAGATTTAGTGGAGAAACTATGGGCTTTCTATTCAAGGTAATCATTGTTACAACACAATGCAAGAATCCTACATTGTATTGTCCCAATCGATCAGACCTCCACTATTTATTATCCGTCCAAAAGTGGACTTTGTGAAGAATTTCTTAACGTGTTCGTCCGCAGGGCACAGGTCCACACCCAACTGGGGGGAAATATTATCTTTGTTGTCTTTCTTCATTTGAGAAAGGCACCAGGCCATCATGAAGTAAACACAGCTGCCACGCTTTGAGAACTCCATACATGCCCTCTCTTGGCATGCGTGTGCATAACAGCATGGTCGTTAGCGAGCAGCCTTCAACATTATCAGTAGTAGCTACTAACATCATCATTATCAGTACCCGCTTAAACTTGAACAGGGTCGCGGGGGGCCGGAGCCTATCCCGGCAGATGCAGGGCACAAGGCAGGGCTGTACCCAGGATTGGACGCCAGTCCAGCGCAGGGTGCTGGGGGCAATTAATCAGCAGACCAATTACCTTGGGCAGCAGCACCAGTGTGTGTTTGGATTGTGGGAGGAAATCGGAGTACCCGGGGAAAACCCACCGTTTTACCTTATTAAGTTCATCATTAAACATCATGGCGACTGCCAAATGGCGTCGACAGGGGGTCGCTAGGGCTCACCCTCGTGGCCGTTGTCCTGCCAGCACCTTGGAGTGAGCTTACACACCTCACTGAAGCAGCAATCACGCATCTTAACACATTTGCCGCTCTGAGTGCTTTGGTATGGAACAATGAACAACGCAGCAACGCTTAATTCCGATGAAGAGTGTGATTTGGTCTGGTGTTCCTTAACCTGGCTGAAGTACCAGCATTGTAAGTCAATAGCTTGGAAAAGTTGCACCAACCATAGAAAAAAACCTCATATTTTGGACAAGTCACAACTTAAACACCAAATGACTAAATGCTCCTCTAACTTTTTTGAAGACCTGATTTCGCTGATATATCATTCTCTTGTTTGTTAAATAGAGGCTCGTAGTATAAATTATATAAACCACAGAAATTTGCCTTTTAACAAACATTGAATTACATAAGAGACATTAGGAAGCCAGACTGCGTACACTGCTGCACTATGTATAGTGTTGCAGGATCGTATTACAGCTTCAAGGAAAACATGTGTCAGCAAGCCCCAGCCGTGGTGATTTGTGAATCACATAGCCCAGAGGCATTGCTTATGCTAGAGGTGAGGATCTCTAAACAATTTCTGTCAACTGAGCCCAATGTGCATATCTATCTGGCTTCCAAAAAGAGTGTGCATGGCCTTACTTACTCAGCAGAGGAACACGCATCTATGGGAACACTCCCTAGTATGTGCCACTGGACAATGTCATGAGTTTGTCCGGGTTAAGCAACTGTATAAAAATGCCACCTTGCAAGCAGGTGTTATTTGTGGTTCAGGCGTTCCCAGGCCAGCCGAGAGATATAAACCCTCCAGCGTGTCCTGTGTCGGCCTCTAGGTCTCCGCCCAGTGGGCCTTGTCTGGTAGACTTCCCGGGGGAGCCTCCCAGGGGCCATCCTTACCAGATGCCCGAACAATCTCAACTGGCTCCTTTCAATTCGAAGGAGCAGCGACTCTACTTTGAGGTTCTGCTGGATTTCTGTGCTCCTCACCTTGTCACGGAGAGTGTTAGTCTATGGATCCAGTGTTAGTCTATGAGTAAGCCCAGCAATCCTGCGGAAAACCTAATTTCTGCCGTTTGTATCCCCCTGTAACTCGTTTTTTCAGTCAATTACCCAATGCTCATGACCAGAGGTGAGGATAGAGACATAGATTGACCTGTGAACCGAGAGCTTCGTCCTCGGACCAAGCTCCAGCTTCACTAGCACGGACCGGTACAGTGCCTGCATCACTGCAGATGCTGCTGCAATCCGCTGGCCAACCTCGCGTTCCCTACCGACACAAGCATAGGAACGCCTCCATGTAACGGACAAATATGGGGAAAGGCTGTCCGGAAGTCCGTTAAATCCGGATGTGAATATGACAATCTTATACACAGAGTGATGACCATACCTTAAACAACCTATATATTATGAACACCATTAAGAAGGGTGATACATGAATCTAATAGCAGCAACAACAAAACACTAACATAAACAGCTATTATTGTCAACATTTCCGGTGCAAGCCCGGAAATAGCACCCGGCCCTCCGTCGCTTGTGAAGTCCACTGAGTAGACTCAGTAGAGGAGGCTCTGTTACATCGAGGCGTCACTGTGTATTGAATCCGCTCGTTTATCCAGGAAAAAGTCACCGAGTCTCAAGACTGTTTTTCAGGAGGGTCCTGACACTCCAGCCCAGCAGCCCCGCATCCACAGCCGAGGGCAGCGACATCGTCCCACGGGGTCCCTGCGGGTGGGTGTCAGGGCCTCTGTTCTGTGTGCTCTGTGCTGCGTGTGTGTGCTCTCTGTGCTGCGTGTGCTCTGTGCTGTGTGTACTGTGTGCTCTGTGCTGTGTGGGAGCTGCTCGCTGCCCGAGCCCTGCTCGCCGTGGGATACCATGAGCACGGGTTTCTAAAGGTGCTCCGATTAATCAATTCCTACACTTAGAGTCACCATAACCTCGTTTTAAAGTTGGCTACTCTCACCGCTTCGGCTAACCATTAGCGTCTGCTTGCATTGAGAGACGTCAGAGGCTGGTGTGTTACATTTCATTCTTTCATAGCGGGAAACCCGTGGTGCATTGTATAGTGCAGTTGATTAGTTATAATGGTTGATGTTTCTTGAAGAAATTAAAAGGCACAGTGTTTGATCCGAATGTGCAAGTGTAGTGAGACTGCGTCACTGTTTAAGATGGCGCGCACATCGTACCGATCCAGGGTTGTCACGGCTCGATGTATGCGCATTGCTCTCCACAGCTGCGCTTTCGGGATAGTCGGTTGTGCACAATCGCCTGCACGTTGTGCACAATAGTAGCACGTCGATGATATCTTTGCAACAAACCTTGTGTCACAGATGATGTGAGAAAAAAATCAAACGCCTGACCTTGTCATTGCTGGCGGCAAAGTCATAACACCATTAAACAATCATTAAATAATCATGCCCCCGTGAGACGTGGGGGATGGCCGAGACCTGTGACATCTGAGCGGCTGCGGTCACGTCAGTTTTTTGGACTTTGCGATAAATTTACGAATCCAAAACTCCACGTGTACCGATTTGTTTTGTTGGATGGGTATGAAAGATGTTTTTTAACTTGAAATTTGCATTATCAGCTGCGGGATCTACCCGGACCCTGGAACGGAGCCGACGAGTCTGCCACCGCTCCTGCCCAGAGGGCAGCTCGCCGTCTACAGATGAAGCCGCGGTTTACACTCAAGGTGGGAACATGTTGAGAGTCATCACGGTTTGGTTTCGTTCCACTCACACGTGTTGTTTCCATAGTGCTCGAAACACATTCCCAACCGTCACCCATAGTGACAGACACACAGTACACAATGAGACAGCATACAGAGTGACGGACACACAGACACAGAAAACAACTACATATGATACACAGCGACACGAACACCCAAAACACAGCTAGACATCATGGACAGTGACACAGTGACAGAGGCACACAATATACAGCTACACGTCAGACAGCGACACGAACACACAATACACAACTAGACATGATACAGAGTGGCACAGGCACACAATACACAATCGGACAAATGTGTACTTTACGGGGAAAATTGGCAAATTGTCTTTTGTGTGTTTATACATTCCTAAACACGGACAGCATCTTTTATCGCTGCTGTTTTAGATGTTTTTTTAAATACACACATTAGCACTAAAACAGGAAAAAGCAGTCCATTTAACGACACCGTTACAAGTAAGCTGTTTTAAAATATTCTTGCTTTCAAATTAACGCACATTTAGCATCTGTGGTTCTCAGTGTCCATAAAAGTAAAACGCAATGCTGAGGTTATCCATCCGCGTGTTTGGAGCGCGGATTGAATCGGGGTTTGTCTGGAACGCGTCCAGCTTCTCTGTTACCTCATTTACATGAACCACAACCTATGAAAGATGTATCTTAAAGTCGCTCTCCGACGTGGAATGTATACAACAGCGTCGCTTACCGTGCGGACACTCTTATACCCGATACGTTCATGTACAGCTACTGGGTTTCATTATTATTAAGAATGCACGGAGATTATGTTCTAATTTT
>JAZEWU010000011.1:3399146-3438968 GCA_036362915.1 Geotria australis | reverse complement strand
TGCTAACTCGTAGGCTTTCATGACTTTTTCACATTACCTAAACTCATAAACAGAGCTTCACTATGAATCACTATTGCTGTTAAGAGCTGCTCTTTTGGGATAGCCGTGTCAAGCGTGCCTCATGTCTCCTTCGCGATGTCTCGCCTCCCACGTTGGAGGCATCGTGAGGCTTCAGAAGCCTCCTCTTAAGAGAAAATATACATCTAAAATGTAAAACTTAATGTTTTGCTATATTGTTATTTTTCCCTTTAGGGCAGTGTTATGTTCAGTCCTGTTGACGTATAAACGTAACTGGTATTGGCCAAAATTGTACCAATACTGAAAAATACCTTGCCACTTACTCAATCGGGATTACACAGAGCAACATCATCGCCACGAGCACGTGACAGCCTGGCAGGGGCTCCTGACACGCGTGGCAAGACTCGCGGGGGACACAGAGCAACAATGCCCGTGGCCATACGCACGTGGATTGCAATATGCGGGCACAATACTGCTGCTTTGTATCGTCTGCACGGTTACACATGTGCGGTATATCAATCGTGAGAGTGACCGTATCGCGAAGACACGGCCAAGCTAGACACGACGTTCTGCCAAATGAAGTTGATATCATGCATTACCGAGTTAATCGTGAAAACCTGCTCGCCCTGTTTGATTCAGTCAGCGTGGAGTTTACACGTCACTGCCGCGTTCTCCATCTTGTTAGCAGTGACGTATACATGCGGAAGCTGTACTGATGTAGAGCTGCTCTTTTAGGATAGCAGTGGCGAGCGTATATCTTCTCTCGCGACGTTTGAAGGATTCTTCATCTGCCTGGAGATAGGAAACGTTTGCCATGGGTATCCCGAGACAGCAGATCTTGTGAGCTGTTGTCACAAGCAGAAACTCTGTTATGGTGCGGTGAGTAGCGCTTCTGCCTCATAGCAAAACCCGGCTCAAGCGCCTTTCCGTGTGGAGTTTGCACGTTCTCCCCTTGTCCGCGTGGGTTTTTTGCTGGGCACTGCAGCTTCCTTCCGCAGTCCAAAGACATGCTGCTGCATAGGTTAATTGGCCTGCCGGCTATATTTCGCCCGGTGCCCTGTGATGGACTGACGTCGCATCCTGGTTATCGCCCTGCCTTGGACCCTGTGTCTGTCGGGATAGGCTCCGGCTCCCCGCAGCCCTGTACAGGATTACGCGATTTCTGACAAGGAGGAAACTCTGCAATGGGTGCGTGTAACAGAGGTTTCTCTGGGCTCTCCGTCAGGCACTTGTCCCATCGTCGGGACAACTAGTTTGCCCACCGAGGTCTGCTTGTGCAGCTGGTTTCGACAGCCGGGCACAGCGAACCCCAAACACGGTTCTCTCCGAACCAGGAGTCACAAACCACGTGGACAGAGTGCTGCAGCTTGTCAGTGTAGCATTTGCATATCTACACAAGCGTGGCGTGATGGACTTACGCGCTCTCTGGAGCTGCGGTCACTAAACTCACACGGGCAGGATTCGCAATGCTTACATAAGTGGCTCGACGTGAATGCCGCTGTGTGTGTGTTGGCTGGGTGTAGGCCGTGGCGAGGTATTACCGTAATTATTTATAGGTTTGCTCTCCGCACGCACAATGGCTTGCTTTCGGTGGCACGCTGTGTGCGGTGGGACAACACGCCTGATGTTGCTGTACTTTTCTCAGACGTGTTTACCTTTAAAGATAGATGGTTTCTTTCTTTCATCTTCCTCGTGAGAGGGCGTAAATGGGTACAGACAGAGATGAGAGAGAGAGAGAGTGAGGTGGTGAGAGGGGGGTGACTTTTGCACACACGAGTCGTGTGCACTTCCGTCACGCTCAGGCCCGACCCGGGGCTAAACGGATCGGGTTTATGGAGGTGAGACACGGGGCCACTCCGACGCCACGCGGCGGCGAGAGGAGGCGGCGGCGAGAGGAGGAGGCGGCGAGCCCCGCTCGCTGCTCGTGGGTTTCGCCGCGGGCTCTGTTCTCGCGACGCCTCCGCACAACGGCGTTAAAATCATCTCACAATAAACTCGGTAAACTCTGCCCCGGTCTGTCCATCAAAGTCCGCAAGGGCCTCTCTGTCTGTAGGTGAAGCCACTCCGTGCTGGGCTGCACGCCAGTGTCTGAGTGCTCGTCTTTGTAGGTCGGCTTGACTGGGGGTTTTTTTTAGTAGCGCAGAGGAACAAAGTTATTGTTGTGTTCATTGATCAGAGGATTTTCTTTTTTTCCAAAAACAACAATGGTTGGTGTTGACTTTGTTGATTTTGTTTTGCCCCAGGATATGTGATTCATATGTGGCCACCGAGGCTTGCACAGCAGCGTTTCGATAAGAGGGAAATGGCATTTTCAGAGAACATTTCATTGCATTGCCATGACACACTGTTTCTCAACGTAAGTCACGCTGATGGTTGTTTTCAGAGCTGTTCTTTCGCGATAGCCGTGTCGAGCGATTTCCCTTTCTCCCTCCCACGTTGGAAGGACAAAGGGAGAACGTGGGAGGCAAAACGTCGCGAGGGACAGATGGAGATCGCTCGACACGGCTATCCCGTAAGAACAGCTCCGAATAGCATCCATCATGGATCGAGCCGTGAAAGCCTACATCAGCACATAAATCACACTCTTCTAAGTCACAGGCACGTCCCTGCAGCCGACACGCACCGTAAAGCTGACATCCGTCTCGTAGTCGGTCCTGAAGTCATGACGCAGCACGGGTTTCACGACCTTGTCCGTGTGCCGTCCCGCTCCGCGTGGCAGAGTTGGTAGTGAAGGGCCGAGGTGTAGACTACGCGCAGGACGCTCCGCACCTGGTGATGCGTGCTGGTGTGGCCCACGCAGAGCGTGGAACACCGCGCCCACATACCTCGCGCTTGTTCTTCAGACCACCGCGTTTCCGACTCAACGCGAGGCTTAATTTGGTCTCCAAGGCACAATGGGAGGAAGCACTGCTGACTGCCTCTCTGTCTGTTTTCTTGGAAGGTAACTGTTACCGGATCTTAAATTTCACACGAAAAAAAACCCTACCACCAATGACTTTCTGAAAGAAGTGTGAGACTTTCTTTATTTTTTTTAACTTAACCGGTCATCCATCCATCCATTTTCAGAAACCGCTTAATCCTGGACAGGGTCGTGGTGAGCCGGAGCCTATCCTGGAAGACACAGGCCGCAAGGCAGGGCTATACCCAGGATGGGACGCCAGCCCATCACAGGGCACGGGGGGCAATTTAGTCCACAGGCCAAATCACTTATGCAGCAGCATGTCTTTGGACTGTGGGAGGAAACCGGAGTACCCGACGAAAACCCACGTGGAGAACATGCAAACTCCAAACAGAAAGGCACCTAAGACGAGATTCGAACCGGGACTTTCTTGCTGTGAGGCGGCAGCGCTACTCACCGCTACGCCACCGTGCCGCCCTCCTGATCCTGGGTGTAATTATTAATTCAGGTTTCAGCGGTGGTGATAATATGAGACGAGAATCCATTGCCTGCATATACCGCTCTGGCTGACCGAGCAATACACACACACGATATGTTTACACTGTGGTCTTCAGTTAACATTTTTAGCATCCAATGAGCACACAGTTTTTATAAGTTCATATTTTTTCAGGAATTTACTAAATAAACTGTTCCCGTTCTTAGGCTTATGACTGCATAATTGTGGCTTAATTTGTACTTGCCTGTCATCCAAACATTGGCTGCAGTTGAATTATCTAGTATTTACATCACAACTGCAGGCCTTAACCGCAGTATCTAAACATTGCCACGATTCATCATATTCAGCTTGAATATTCAATCAATGTCACCCGCCGTGTCCACCCTCAGAGGACAAACACCGCAGCTCCCACCTCGGTAACTCGTGTAGCTGCACGAGAGCGACACCACACCGTGTCACGTGTCTGCCTGCCGTAAATTCTCGGGAGAAAACGTACAATTGCCCGGATCATGCCTTATAGTGTAGTTTTATTTTAAATATCACCACGACACGATCATGATCTGCCTGTTATAATAATAATAATAACAACCTATATTTATAACGCCCACATATTCAATTTCGAAGGTATTCGTTCGAAGAGAGAATGACTCGGGCGTAGCGAGGAAACCGCAGAGAGGCGGAGGAGGCAGCCAGGCGGTTTGCCGGCGCCAACATATTGCCACACACTGCGTCCTATATATTATGATGTCATCGGCCAGTTACTGAATGAGTGGGGTTTTTTGTTGTGGGAGGAAACCGAAGAACCCGGAGGAAACCCACGCGTAACGGGGAGAACACAAACTCAACACAGAAAGGCGCCCAAGTCGGGAATCGAACCTCGGACAAGACCATTCTTTCTGTGAGACACAGGTGTTACCACTGCGCCACCTTGCCGCCCATCTTATGTACAAATGCTACGTTTCATCATCCGCTGCTGGATGAAGCCCTCCCACAGCTGTCAGGATCTCACGCTGGCCGTGAGGATTTGCACTTGCAGTTCGAAACCCTTGGTTCGATCTCTGCCTCTGTCCACCCAGCGGTATAACCGAATAAACCCCATTTACTCGACCAGTAGGTCACGTGTGGTGGGGTGAAGTGTGGGTACTCCCATCGCTTCCAAGACGTCTGAACATTATGTAAGAGAAGCCCAACATGTTCACCAGTGGGGCTCTGGAGATTCCTCAAGTGGAGGCTCTTCCGTCAGCAGTGGCGTGAGCAGGCGATTGCAGCGCTGCACTTGTACTGTTTACCCGATGGATATTGTGTGACCGGTTGCCCCTCAATGCTGGGAGTATTTGAGCAAAAATGTACAGTCGGATGCCCTTCCTGATGCCAACCCCCTTTAGTCGGAGGGTATTAAGATTGTTATTTGTCTGGAATCCCCCTCCAGACCTGGCAGGAGTGCTGGACTCGAGGTGACATAGCTCTGCAGATCGTGGGAACACGCAAACCCCTCACCACAATAAGGTTATGATACTATACACATCCTATAAAGTATCAGTCACAGCATATACACCACATGCCTATAAAGGAAAGCACACATTGATTGATCTCTGGGGGCACTGACCCCCTCACCATAGGAATGTGTAATTTCCACCACTAGCTCGAGGGGGCACAGAGAAGGTAGGCCCCGCTTGAGCAGGGATGCACGTTGACTTGAATTACCTACATTAAGCACGCAGCTTGCACAACAAGCACAGAGCTTACACTACCAGCACACGGCTTGTACTGCTAGCACACAGCGTACACCATCTGGAATTGTATTTGGCAACATCGTGTTTGCGTGGGTTTTCGCCCGGCACTCCGGTTTCTTCCCACAGTCCAAAGACATGCTGCTGCATAGATTAATTAGCCTCCGGACTAAATTGCCCCCGGTGCCCTGTGATGGACTGGAGTCCCATCATGGGTATAGCCCTCCCTTGCGTGCTGTGTCTGCCGGGATAGGCTACGATTCACCACAACCCTGTAGAGGATTAAGCGGTTTCTGACAATGAATGGATGAATGAACGTCGAGTCACAAAGTCCATCGATTGAGGCGTCACGCATCTGGAGGAGAATGCTGGTGGAGTCGGTGCTCGCTCCCCTGGCTTCCCCCGTGCTCCACTCGCTCCATCCCGCCGCTCACTCACCGCTCGCCCCGCGCCCAATGGGCGCCGTCAACCTTATAACAAACGTTGCATTCCGCGGCGAATTAACATCCCTGCGTCTGACTTAATAACCACAAGGCTCTTGAACACATGCGAGCGTGCGTGTGGGAACATCTGGATCGTACCATCTGTAGTGGTCAGAACGAGTGTTCATCTCCCACCGTTAAGATCATCGCATTTCTGTCTTAGCCCCACGTGCGCTTGCGTACGCACGTGTGCTCGCGTACGCACGTGTGCTCGTGTTTGTAACGCGGTGCTCCGTGTTTTGTGGGTTTACGACACTTATTTGTTACGTGACCAGACCCATAAAAGGGATATACTGTACTATGGATGTAATTTTACACTGGGTTACCGCGAGGGGGGGGAAGGAGGAGGGGGAAGTCGAGACGGGGACAGGGGGACCAGCTTTGACAGCCCGGGCCCTGCTGATGACCCTTTCGTGGCCCAGGGCCATTCCCAGGCCGCCAAGTCTGGTTTCCAGTGGCTATGGGAACGTAGCACGCGTGACTTTGTGTCCTGTCATTGTGTCACCGACAGGGCTGAACCGGGTCACTGGGTCACCAGCTATTGTCCGCTGAGATGGTTGTGGAGCGAGGTCACCAACTAAGATTGGATTTGAAGCAGGTGTGTAGCGTTTCCACCTGACAGACCTGCTTGCAACCCAAATGCCAAATTGCCTAGTGAACAAATATAACCGTTTACTCATTATGATTAAAATACACCTTTACCGGGCAATTTGATAGATTCATGCTGCAATCTTAGCAAGTAAAAACAATTAGAACTTAATATTGTCCTGGTCCATGACTGAAATGTACTTGCATATTGTTACATTGTAACAATGTGTCGAATGTTAAAATCAAATGCAACATGTAAGCACACATTTGTAATCTTTAGACAGCAAGGAGATCTTGGCTTCGATGCATATTCATATTCTCCCCGTTTCTACGTGGGTTTTCGCCGGGCACTCCGGTTTCCTCCCACAGTCCAAAGACATGCTGCTGCATATGTGAATTGGCCTGCTGTGATTGACTGGCGTCCCTTCCTGGGTATAGCCCTGCCTTGCACCCTCTGTCTGCCGGGATAGGCTGCGGCCTCCCGCAACGCTGTACGGATTAAGCGGGGACTGATATGAATGAATGACCTTAAGACAGCGAATGGCTTTGTGGTAGAGGTGAAGGACGCCAACCCTCTGAATGTGTCACTTTTGCGTCAGCCATGTGCACCGTGCCCGTCATCGACTGTGTTCCGTCCTCGAGCCACGCCCCCAGAACCCACTGCTGCCCATTCAATACCACACCACTGATGTTTGATCGACATTTAACGTCAAAAGTTAAAATAACACACCGAAGAATGGACTGTTAAGCCGTTTTTTTTTTCGCAGCTAAACGTGAATAGCAGAAGTAAACAACTCTAACAATGGGCAGGTAAACGGCCGTTTTTGTCACTGCTGCCTCTCTAGCGGTGAGTAGCGCTGCCGCCTCACGGCAAGAAGGCCCCGAGTTCGAATCCCGCTCGGGTGCCTTTCTGTGTGGAGTTTGCATGTTCTCCCCGTCTTCTTCTTTGCGATTCTTCAAAGCACGATGGGCAGCTTCTGGACATCTTTGTCTTTCAGCTTGGCTTTGAAGTGTTGTCCGCGCGGGTTTTCGCCGGGCACTCCGGTTTCCTCCCACAGTCTAAAGACATGCTGCTGCATAGGTAAATTGGCTTGCTGACTAAATTTCCTCTAGTGCCCTGTATTAGACTGGTGTCCCATCCTAGGTATGGCCCTGCCTTGCGCCCTGTTTCTGCCGGGATAGGCTATGGCTCACCGCGACCCTGTACAGGATTACGTGGTTTCTGACGATGGATGGATGGAATGGGATGGTGGTGGACTCGGTTTGATCGGGTCGTGTACATGGCCCCGGACACGTGACGGGCAGCCTGCACGATGGGTGCGTGACGTCAGACCGCGTCGAACGGGTCACAATCAAATAACCGCGAACAATCGAAACGGTGTGTTAAGAAACCCCGTACATTGGGGGCCGACTGTACTCTGATACCCATCTCATTGAAAGGGGTAAACACCAAGACACGCTGCCACTAATGCAGATGACCTCATTGCTTCCTGTGTGGGTTTGCGGACGTCTCTTATCTGAGGTTACCTCTGAAGTCAGCGCTTGAGTGATCGACTTTAGGTTTGAAATCATTCCATACCAAATATCAACACTGCCTTTCATAAGTGGCCATATAGTGATCTTCTTTGATAGTATCCTGCCTGATACCATCTTTCGTAATAGTAAGTGCAACGGCTTTAAAAGGACAATACTCTTCGTATGATTACAGGATATTTTTTTTGTCTTGATGACGGATAGATCATTGCTCGGCATGAATATGAACTGACGTTTTGTTTGTATTTAATTGTATGGATTTTTTAAAGTGGATCTTTCAAAGAAGGCATATTTTCTTAATATTTATGAAATTCTGGTAGAAAGTGCTTAGAACACATTAATTGCATACTATACTGCTTACACAATCTGCCTGAGAAAACACTCAGTACCTTAGTTATTTAATATCCATTGCCTTGGGGAATTGCACTTCATTTTAAAGTAGATACAAACCGTTCTGACACACGAACTTAACGGGCTTCACCTCACAGTGTCGCAATACAACGTGTGCATCAGCTGTTTACAACGCTGGTCTTCATATGTAAACACAGCAGAAATCGTATACAGGCCAGCCTGAATGTTTCAAGCAGGTGCAGGTGTTCTTACGAGAGGGGTCTATCTTTCACAAGTGTAAAGAAGATAAGGCATGATCGTAACAGAAGATATCCCAGAATTACCCAGTAAAGTAGATAGATAAATAGATGTTTATTATCAAGGTAGAAGCGTTCACGTCGCGATCCCTGTCAGGTAATACTTGGTATTGCCTGCGAATTCTACCAAACACTTCGAAGCTGAGCTGAAAGACAACGACGTCCAGAGGCTGACCACCGTGCTTCGAAGAATCGCAAAGAAGAAGATCACAGCAGAAAATATCCATTGAACAAGAAAAATATAACGTAAACAATTACACACAGCATTTCACAAGACATAAGTGACCGAATAAATAAATAGAATACAAAGTAGTTAAAACAGTTAACCATTCCGATGGGAAGAAATTATAAGGAGCGTATTGCACGTTGAAAGAGCGAACATATGCAACATTTGCAACATTTCAAAGACATTAAGTTTTGCAATGGCAGCTAGGCAGATATTTGAATTCTAATTGGGATCTAAGGTTGCTCATCGAAGGAAGTGACTCGCCTTAAGTGACAGGCCGGACAGCGTCCACTTGTCATGACACAGCCATTGAAGTGAGGATGACGCTTCATTGATTGGGAGGAAGACGCCAGCTGCCAATCGGCGACCAATCACAAAACAAAAACGAAGATTCTCCAAATAGCCTTAACAGACTGTAGGGTCAAGTGTTGTTAGCAAGTGCCTTTAAAGGGCAGCACGGCCTGGCTGACTTTGTCTTCCTAGTGGTGATGTTTACACGCCGCACCAGGTACTCATCGGAGGCTGGGTCGACCAAAAGGAAGCCCAAACCCATCCATCATTCTATTTTCTAAACCGCTTGTCCTGGTGAGGGTCGCGGCGACATCTTTTGAAGGAGGGTGGACCAGACATCCCTTTCCTCAGCAACATATTCCAGTTCTTCCTGAGGAATTCCCAGGCGTTCCCTGGCCAGTCGATAGATATAATCCCTCCAGCGTGTCCTAGGTCGGCCTCTAGGTCTCAGCCCAGTGGGTCGTGCCTGGTACACTTCCCGTGGGAGCCTCCAAGGGGGCATCCTTACCAGATGCCCGTGAGTGGGAATCGAAATCGGATGACCGGGTCCGTACTGCAGTGCGCTAACCGCCACACTGCCGCTCTCCGCACACGCACACAGGGAGGGCTCGAAATAGTTTTCCGAATGGGATTCGTAGTGAGTCCGTTCTGAGATAAGAGCGGAAGCAGGCTCCTCGAGCGGCACATTGAGTCTATGAGTAGGGTCACCACTGCACACGCACGCCGGGTGGATGTGAATTCAGCTTGGGCAGAACGGTACCGTACGAAATTTGTAAAAAAGCGAACAATCAATATGTGTTGTTTTACCAACCAGAACATAACTAGAGCTGCTACTCATATTGCAATTCTGTCCGGAAGGTTTGTGCCAATTTTCAGCATGCAATTAAATATCGGCTTATGCAATCTCTTTAAATGAGAAGTTGGATGCTGCGTGTTTCCATGGCACATCATGCACACCATCTACCAGAAGCACGAACTCCCCATTTTTTGCTGATGCTTCATAGTAAGTGAAGCTTCTCTGTGATTTCTCGCTGGTAAAGGAGACCAAATAAATAGATGTGGATCGTGTTAGCCCATCCCTCCAGGGTCAGTAAAATGGGTACCGCTTTAAAGGAAATCAGCAGGACTGGTCCTGTGCTAGCTGCGACTCGTGCCAGGAAAATAACAAACTTGCCGCAGCTCTCCTGATTTAAGTGGCAGGCTGCCGGATATTTTTTTTACCACGTAGCGATTTTCAAAGCTGATCAAACCGCTTCAGAAAACTTTTTTTGAAGGTATATACTTTTGATGATGAAAAATTCGCTGTGAAAATTGGTGTGCAGTGAAAATGGTTTGAAAATTGGCAGCCTACCGCTTAAACCGCTCGAGTTGGCGACGATGCAATTGGGCATTTGTTGAAACCGGCTTGGCGCTGCCACTCGCGACGTGTTTCCAGTTGAGTTGTTTGAGCGACGAGGCACTCTCATTCGAGTGCGGCAGCCGCAGTGTCACGTTTTAACGGTGCAACTCGGCACAGTTGCTGGATTTTATTAGAGCGCACGTTTGACTTGTGACAGATACCCTTTGCAATAACGTACTTATGACGCAATATTACGGTGGACTCTGTGCCAAGATTGAATTGGCGTAGATCTGCAATTATCATGCACACAGCACACACACTTGATGGGGCTAGTGGCATGGTGGTTAGCCTGGCACGCTATACTCTATACTATACTCCTGGCAACCTGCACAGTTGCAGTTGTTTTTTCATCAAAGCTTTGACCTCAACCGACATCAACTGATCATGATGTTGGTGGATGCAGCGTGCGCGTCCGCTAATGGGCCACACAGGGCAGGAAACGTAAGCCGTGAAAAAGTGAGCTGTTGGGTTAGTGCCCACTTCCGCCCGCCGTGCCGCCGCCGCCGCCAAGTGAAAGGACGGAGTCTCCAGTTCTCCGAGGCCGCGGGGAGGGCCCCGGGGAGGGCCCCCGTGGAAGGCCCGCGCGGACACAATCGCGGCCCGTGGAACTTGAGAAGGTCTGCGATAACACGCCTCTTAAAAAAAAGCAAAAAGAAAAACGCAGCTCCGCAAGAATGCCTATATCCTCCGGCCAAGCCTTTCACAAGAAACAAATGAAAGGGAACAGAAAGTACATTCACAATAACTGTGTTAAGCGGGTGTAACCGGGCCTTCACTTTGTCTCTGTTTTCAATGACCCGCGTGTTTCGTTTCCGATGACCATTATCCTTGCGGGCATTTCCCCCGCACAGCATTTCGGTTACTCTGTAGCGGTTATGCATTGTCCGTAACTTAAGGTTGGACATGCAACGCGATCCGGGTGACTATTCGCTCCTTCCTTACCAAACAGAGGTCACAGATTTAAGTTGATTCTGTTTTATTGCTGTGGGAATGGGTTCATCTCCACGTGCGATCAGAGCCAGACTCCCCGTGTGACGGCCATTGTCCGGGCCACCCTTAACCCACACTCCTCTCCTCCCACCCACCCACCTCATCGTCTTTTTAAACATAACCTCCCAGCTCCGCTTGCACCTGAAAGGTTAGGGTGTGAGAGTTGCTTCACAATTGTATTGAGCGACTTGCGACCCTATAGAGCAGAGATGGAGTTTGGAAGCCTTACTTACCGGTGAACAAAACAACATGCTTTTCACTGAACACCAAACACCTGCAGAGCTCCATAGAAGATGGTGTGGCAGCACAGGTGTGGAATATTTGATTTGGACTGGCCTTCCTTTGTGCATCACTGACGAGCGGAGGCAAAGCGTTTCTCGCTCTGAGTCTGGTATGCTGTCCCTCTCCATTGTCAACGTACTTTCCGTTGGCTGTATAAACTATCGAGGGGGTGCTGTACACTTTTATGTTTACTCGCTTCATATTTGCTCTATGCTCACTGAGTTGCTTCAATAACACACTCTGGCTGTGCGGGTTCAGGTACGATCCTGACTAGACCGATGTCGTTTTTCGTTTAAAAATTCTGCCGTCAAATAAATGGGCTCCATTTCCTCCAAAAACGTCCCTGCGTATATCGCACACGTACCAACAACGTGGTCAGAGGATTCCCGACAAGAATATGATAAGCATGGGAAGCCATACACGTGAACATGTTTTTGCCACAAGCGTGTGTGGCCTCTTGCAAACTGGACCCTTTGCAAAAAAAGTGTCCATTTCGTGTTTTAAAGATCTTAACACTTGTCTCATTGCCAGAAAAGGTAAAACTTGTATCTTTTTTACATTACCTGTACACTGGCAAAAAGAGGTACTCATAGACTGCCGTAACGAAATTTGCCCCTGTGCCCTGCGATGCACTGCGTCCTATACTGGGCATAGCCTTGCCTTGCGCCCTGTGTCTGCCGGGATAGGCTCCGGCACCCAGCGACCCTTGTACAGGATTATGCTGATAATAATGATAATGAGGTGTGCCGCTAGCAATGGCATTGGTAGGTGCTGATACCCTCGTCATATGAAGCGTGCATGCGCTTGATTACAATACAGTGTGACACCAGTGTCAGAAACATTTGGCGGATTGTGACCTTTTTTTGAATAGGAGTATATTTCGATCAAAATAGTTGGTCACTCTGCATCCAATATGAACGCACTGCTTACGAAAGCACACAACAAGCACGCACCTAAGACACGCACTTAAAAGTCAATAATGCAGAATTTTAATTAACCCGGTTTGCTTGAAAAGAGCTTTTTTGCCATGAAATGTTTGACATTTTGGAAGCGACCCATTCTCAATTCGCTACTCAAAGTGAGCCTTCTGAGCTGCACTGGACAATCGCAGCATGCGTTTCGTGAAAGACAACGATGTCCAGAAGCTAGCCATCGTGCTTCGAAGAATCGCAAAGAAGAAGAAGAGGCCAGCGAGTCAGAACATTATCTGCTGCTAACCCAGGTGCTTTTCACATCACATACTTTCTGTTTAAATTAGACTAGTTCCCTGAGCTGGTTTGAGTGGCAGCCAGGCGTGGCTGAGGTGTGCACACAGACAAATCCAAAGGAAGAAAAAACACCGTTTAATTTGTATCGTAAAGATTATTTTCATAAAATACATTTAATAGATCTCAGTTTAAAGACATTTCATACATCTAGGATAGAATGAATGTCAAAATGATTCAACATAAAAAAAACCCTTTTGTTAAAATGTTCAGACTGTCTGATTGTGAAAGACAAGGACAAACACACGTGTTACACCAGGACTTCTTAAAAGTAAATTTCACTGAATGGTTTTACATGTCAGAAGCTAAACATGCACCTCACAAAGGACTCGGCATTTCCATGTAACTGTTCAACGTCATAGAGTGTTTCTGTCTTTTCACATGCAGTTGTAACGCAAAGGAATGTCACCGTATTCAGCAAATGTTTTCCCAACTGTGTGATGTGTTGTGATGCCTCCTCCTACGATGACATTGCGGCCAAGAGACGCGCTGTCGCTTGGAGCCGCCGAGAGGACAGAGCGCACACATTCATCCATTGTCAGAAACCGCTTAATCTTGTACAGGGTTGCGGTGAGCCGGAGCCTATCCCGGCAGGCACAGGGTGCAATCCAGGATGGGACGCCAGTCCATCAGAACGTGCACATAATCACAATAAGAGAGTTGTGGCTAGGGCATTTGCTGTGCTGTCAGTATAACACAAGAAGCGTCAGTCGCGTTGCAAGTGAAGCTGTTGCTCGCTTGGGACACGATGCAGGGCGCCGTGTACTGTCTTGACTCGCAACTCCGCAAAGTCAGTAATCAGGGCGCACGTTTTATCTTTGTCGAATAAATGCTTGTCCAAACTCAATTGAGAGTCGAATTGACACGGGGCTTAAAACGTCTTTACTCAAAACAACTTTCCCGGCGCTCCAGGGCTGTGTGACCGGGCAAATGAAGCGGGAAGGTTGATCCCGACGTGAGCCATGAATGTCGTTGACCTCGGTCCTGGGTTCTTTGAACACGAGCGCCGGCAGAGGTGAATCGTGCCAGACACCAATGGCCTGGGTCACGTCTCGCAGGAGCAACTGGCCAGGGCATCGTGGGGCCACGACACAAACAACAACAACAGCAACGAAACGCGGGAAGTAGAAACGACAAAATAAATGCAGTCGATGTAAGATGAGGGCCGCACGGTGGTGCGGTGAGGAGCGCTGCCGCCTCACAGCAAGAAGGCCCGGGTTCGTATCCCTGCTCGGGTGCCTTTCTGTGTGGAGTTTGCATGTTCTCCCCATGTCCGCGTGGGTTTTTGCCGGGCACTCCGGTTTCTTTCCACAGTCCAAAGACATGCTGCTGCAATGGTTAATTGGCCTGCGGATTAAATTGCCCCCGGTGCCATATGATGGACTGGCGTACCATCCTGGGCATAACCCTACCTTGCGCCCTGTGTTTTCCGGGATTGGCTCCGGCTCACCGCGACCCTGTACAGGATTGAGCGGTTTCTGACAATGGATGGGATTATTTAAGATGAATAGCAAACAAATCCGATTCCACAGTGGGTCGTTTTCTAAGCGCAAGCTAACGCAACCAAGAGCAAAACGAAATGGCGGTTTCGCCAGAATCGCCGTGTGTTAGTGCTTTGTCTGTATGCACGACAGGTGCAGTGTCAGACTAGCTTGCACAATATGTTGTGAAGCTGGTCTCTGTTATAACTTTAAATCAAACCCGGGTGCTTGTTTCTGTGAGGCAGCAGCACTACCCACCACGCCACCGTGCCGCCCCGGATCATGTTTGTTGAAATATAATTTGGTGGAAATACATGCTAGTGTCATGGTTGGCACGCTGTACTGACAATCAAAAGGTCGCTGGTTCGATTTCCTCGTGCGGCATCTGATAGGTCACGTGTGGGAGGGTAGCGTGTGGTACTCCCATTTTTTCAAGACGTCTGGCCAGCGTGGAAGAGTAGGCCAACGTAGCTTCTAGAGGAGCTCCCTGGAGCTTCACCAGCAACGGCATGAGCAAGTGCGGGGCTACACCCTCACCGTGACCCACCCGACACGCGGGCTCGAGTCACCAAATGCGCATATCTATAATAATTTTCCCACGCAGGCTTTAGTTACGAATACCTGCTACTAAATGTGGATATCTACCATGTGATACAGAAACACGCATGTGCAGTTACGTTATTTAAAATTCACTTACCACGGTAATATTACAGTGTCTTACTCGCATTCAGTTCAGCGTCCATAAATATATGTTATATAGCCCACAGCTCATTATCTTCTTCTTTGCGATTCTTCAAAGCACGATGGGCAGCTTCTGGACATCATTGTCTTTCAGCTTGGCTTTGAAGTGTGTATTCTATCGATTTCGGTTCTCATAGGTCGATATATGCAAATCGCTCTTCATAGCTGCTCTTTTAGGATAGCCGTGGCGAGCGTTCCTCCTCTCTCCTTCGCGAAGGTTCGCCTCCCACGTTAGAGGCATCATCAGGCTTTGATGACGCTCGAACCCTTCAATACCTCACGAGTGCGACCAAGGACGAATGGAAGTGCACTTTAACGCACTTGTGAATGTCATACTGAAACCAGTGCAATCACAGGTGCAGTTTCATTACTGCTTGGTCAGAGTTTAAAGGGTCCTTCGTAATATGACATTGATATATTTGTGGCCACTCATTGGAAGGGGCATCTGATTTAAAATGTGAAGTCACGGCTTGCCTGAATACTGCGCAATATTCCTCCTGCTTCGCAATGCACTCATTAAATGTCACACTAAATTGTTTAGGTCTTTCAAGGTCAAGGGCAGGCCAGAAGTGTCAATGCCAGAAGTGTCAATACACGAAGCTATAAGGCGACTTGACACGATTCCAAGACATTTCATTTGCTTCAGTAATTAAAGCGGAGTAATAATTCATGGAGAGATCAATGCCTGGCTTGACACGGGAGACTCGGGCAGCGTGATTCATAGGCACGGGTTCTGTATGAAGCGCGGTCTTGGGCGGATTAAGACACTAATGTAATTCAGTCAAAAGCGAATTTCCACTATAATCTAACGTGGCTTAAATGCCCTCTAGTTGGGCATGATCTCACCGTGGCCAGGCTCGCCAGGCCTCAATCAGGCGGCTTCCTCCACCTGGAAGCAATTTCAAGACTGCAGCTTTGTGGCGCCCAGACTGCCGTCTGCCTCTGCATTGTCTGCCACACTGACTCTGCAATGTTGCCGGCGCAGTAAATGGGGCATCTCCGTTTCCTTTTAAATGACAGCATTCACAGACGAGAGTCATTATAA
This sequence comes from Geotria australis, assembly GCA_036362915.1. Taxonomy (NCBI): domain Eukaryota; kingdom Metazoa; phylum Chordata; class Hyperoartia; order Petromyzontiformes; family Geotriidae; genus Geotria; species Geotria australis. The sequence continues at coordinate 3,422,855 of JAZEWU010000011.1, read as the reverse complement.
GACGAGTACGCTGGTGAAGACGGAGCCAAACGGACCGGGCATCCGAGCAGCCCTGGCGCGACACGGGGCAATCACCTATGAGCTCCTCACCAGGAGGAATCTCTCTCCCTTGCTGCTTGTTCGTATTCTTTTTCAGTCGTGGAGGGCGTACAGCAGAGATATACCCTTGATCGGACGCCATTTCGTTGCAGGGCACCGGGGGAAATTGAGTCAGCAGGCCAAATAACATGGGTAGCATGTGTTTGAACTGTGGGAGGAATACGGAGTATCCGGTGAAAACCTGACACGGGAAGAGCGTGCGAACGCCACACAAAAAGCTGAGGCAGCAGCCCTACTCCCTGCTCCACCGCGCTGCCCATCGCTGTATTCGTAATGCGACCGATTAACCCGTCACACTGCGGTGTTGGGGATCGATGCGGGAAGACGCCGCGGTGTAGCGCCGTCAAACATGGCGTGCGCCTTTTGCTGAGGTTTACAAAAAAAACGTCGGGGCATCATCCAAAATACACTAACAACTTGGGCCGTGGACCCGATTGATGATGCATACTTCTCTGCTGTTTGGCCTCTGGTGAAATGCCGCTGGTGTTGTTGGGAACGCCGCCTCCATTGCGCATTGGCACGGCTCACAGGGGCCCGACACCGACACGGGGCCGCGCGGAGTTTCACCCGCGAGCCCTCCTCACGCACAGAAGGTCCTGCCCGAGGCGGTTCCATTGCTCGCCTCAGGCACCTCTCTATGTGGAGTTTGTGTGTTCTTTAAAAAACGATACAAGGTTTTATCCGTTTGGCATGGAGATAAGTGTTAAGATCCTAAAAACACACGCATAAAAACGGGGAGAACACAAACTGCACACCGAAAGGCTCCCGAGGTGGGAATCGAACCGCGTCGGGCAGGACTTTCTTTCCGTGAGGCGTGGATGCTACCCCTGCACAGCCGCCCTGTCGCCAAGTCCATTATCTCTCCTTGCGACAGTCCTTAATCTATTCTGTGTGCATTTTTCTCCGGTAAAAATGCTTAGTTTTTCATTACGAAAACCATTTTCCTGTACCGTGCAAACCAAAAGGTCATTCCCCTGCATTTATATTGAATAATGTCAACATCCGAAAAAGATTTAGCAAATCCATCGGCAGTTATTTGAAGAATCATTCAACATTTGATAGTGCTGGAGTATTCGTAATATAAATGTTATTACTCCAGTGAAAGGCAATTTCCGAGACAAATCTGTAAAAACAGTCACATCGTTTTACGATGAAAAATAAATCTAAATATGTTTACCAATATCTAAATAACTAAAAACAAAGATACATTTTCTTTATATATATAGGCAACAACACTATTTCACTTCCATCTTTTAAAAGTGTTCTGAGCGGTTGCTCTTCCGAAATCAATAATGGGCGCTGTGTGATTATCTTTTGTCTCCAAGCTGTGTCAACTGGTCAGTTAACCTCGGGACATTACCCCAAGTCATGTTTTTTTCAACTTATAAAGTGACCGAAATTCAGAAAAACACAGTATAAATGTAAAATAACTAAGCAGGCTAAATATTTAACTGGCCAGAAAACAATCAAGGCTGATGGGTTATGTATCTAGTGTTTATATATTATATTATATATAATCTAGTGTGTTACCTATATTCTCTATATTACGTCTATTCTCTATATTCTTCTATATTCTCCACAATAATGCTACACTTTATTTGGTTTTATTTTTCCAATGTAACCCTGGCAAATTTGATGGAACCAAGTGTAATTTAAGCGCATTGCAGCCATTGGCCATCCAACAATGGATGAAGTTTCCCGACACCATGTGTGATTAGAGGGAGGTAACCGTATTTCACCATGCTGGTCAGTGCGTGGTCAGTGCGTGTTGATGAATGATTAGGGAGAATGTGGGACTGCGTGGAAAGCACCGCTTGTGATCTCCCTCGCGAATGACGTTAGTCGTGTGCGAGATTCTAAGTCGGTTTGCGGGTTCATAATGCTATAACCAAAGTACCATCAAAAGCCAATGGACTAAAACGAATTTTTGAATGTGGGTTGGGCCCATTTGTGGCATAAATAGACCAAGGGCACGCTGTGTGCTGTGCACAACAAGCAACGGCAAGGGGCGTCACGGGCATGTGGAGAGTGAGCTGCAGACATGTGCGCTTCGTAGCAGAAAAGTCAACAAGCTTTGAGGCCTAAGCCCACGTATTGACGTCAAGCTGAATATTGAACATCATGCATTATACTTTGAAAGCTTGATGTAGTTGGTTAATTTCGCTTCCATGCTGCAATGTTTTCATGTGCATATGATTTTAGCTTGTATATTGTCACAATACAAGACTGGCAATGAAATGGGTTTTTTCTATCCAGTCTCAGTCACCGCTTAGGATTTCTGAGGGCCTCTGAGTGCCAAATGTCCCTCGTGGAACTGGAATTCATGGGAGGGGGCTTGGCGTGATGAGCCACAGCAATCATCCGTGCAGCAATGCAGTGTTCGTCCCAACTGCGTGGGGAGCGCAGTACTCAAGCCTCCGCCAGTGATGTCCTCATGCCTAGAGTCCGTGTTTACAACAAGGAAAACACGCGCTATCCAGGAGGTGTCATTTTTTTGGAGTATAGTTGATTGCACCTGGAACTGAGTGTGGCTCCAGTGAAACAATCCTGACTTGAGCTGAGCTGAGCGTGTGCACGGCCCCTCGCCGAGTTTGGCCGGCTAAAACTTCCCACAGCGATTCAACATAAACTGCCAAAGTTTGAAAAGCAAAAAAGGGACATGTTTTACAAACTGGACGCTGAGAAGAAGCAGTTTACCGCAACTGATAAATACTTTTGGCCGATAAAAAAATGGCACCAAAAATTGTGAACTCAAATTTGGAAGACCACCCAGATTCATGATAATTATTATTCTCTATCATCTCATATTTTGTCTTTTAGCAATAGTCAATGCTGATAAATCAGCTTCCAAAGGCAACGTGGAAAATATTGCTATTGGTAATGTATTACAGGGGTTCTCAAGCTTTTGCACCACAAGACTGACTTTCGTCTGGTCTCCACGGACCATTATGTGGCGCTCGCGGCCCACTGATGGGTCGCGACCCAGGGGTTGAGAACGGCGGATGTATTTGATTATGTGGCAGCAGCAGCGAGGGTTTTACAATGGGCACGCATCTGTAAATGCCTGTGGCAGTGGTTTATAAAATAAGAGTACCATTTTTCCCAAAGTTCACGGATCGCACAAGCAGTCCATTGACTTTTATTTTGAAATAAAGCTTGGATGTATTCCCGATATTCAGAATAATCTAGAGGTTAAAAAAATGGGCCTAATTGCAAAATTGCGGATGTTACGTGATAAAAATAGTTTTAGAATGACCCAAAAATGTGATGATACAGGAGGTGACGAGACTTCCATGGCTTGACCAACAGTAACATGATTGGTTTAATGCGGAAAGCGGCACATTAACGGGCTGTGTGCCGTGCCCCTGTAGGGGACCCGGAATTTATTTTCCCTCCCGTGGGCTATTTAGGCTATTTACGTTACTGTTATTTACATTTTGTACAAACTACGTATTTATTAGTAAACATCGGTTTATTTATTTAGTAACTTGATTAATCCGCATTATTTAATTGTTTTTGCTGGCTCTGCTCAGCTTACTCTGGCCCGGAGCTGGATTATGCAGACGTCTACTGACTTTTTAAGTAAATGCAGCAGCGAGTGTTTCTTCAGTGATGCTCTCCGCGTCAGCGGTGATTTCTGCCTTACATTGTTCAAACCGTGTGTGGATAATTCCTGTAGATACAGGTAATAAACTCCCAAGTTTTACGCGTTCTGTGACAGCAAAATAATTACTGTAAGTTAAATATTTCAATAAATATAGGAAATTCAAACGCAATTCAATCAGATATATAACATATATACATTTCAAGAGTTTCCACTGCATACAATTATTTTTTACTGTCTACAAAGCTATGAAAAATGGTATTTCGTATTCATTTGTTGCAGAAACTTGTCGCTGGAAAGTATGTGATTGGCGGGAGGAAAAACAACATCTTGGTCACACGTGGTTTGTTGGACTCCCAGTGATCATCACGAACAATGTGTACCCATGTGACAATATGATGAGTGTGTTCATATAATGTAAAACAATACGGAAGGTTTCACCGTTTTTGGCAATGAGACAAGTGTTAAGATCTTAAAAACACCAAATGGAGACATTTTTGCAAAGGGTCCAGTTTGCAAGAAGCCACACATCTCAGTGTTAAAACCGAGACGAGGCTATATTATCATAGCATTTTGTTTGCATATTTTTGCCATAAGCACGTGTGACTTCTTGCAAAGTGGACCCTTTGCACAAAGGTGTTCATTTGGTGTTTTTAAAATCTTAACACTCGTCTCATTGCTAGAAAAGGTAAAACCCTGTATATTTTTTACATTATCTGTACACTGGCAAGAAGATGCTCAGAGTGTGTACATATTTAATTCAGCTTCAGCACTGTTTGTGAGGCATTGGGATGATGGCCATTGGTTGAGACTAACGGTGGAGTGGCAGCCAATGGAGAGAGCATGCCCTCGGGCCGCCGCTCTCAACCGGTGGGTCGTGACCCACCAGTGGGCCGCAAGCGCCACCTATTCGTCCGTGGGGCCCAGGTCCAAGTGGGCGCAGTGTGCCTTGAGGTGCATAAGGTTGAGACCCGATGTCTTAACTTAGGGGATGCCCATCGTGCAGATGAAGGACGCAGCTCACGTGCAGCTGATCGATTGTCAGAGCGCCGGTCGGGGAGACGGCTTGGGAGGCGTCCACCCAGCAGATCACTACTCACCATGATGATTATGCATCTATATAAACAAAGTGATTTGCTTGCATTTAAAATGTTAAATGCTGTGCTGTTTACTGAGGAAGGAAAAAAAAGGCATACTGTGAACTGTAAAGATTTTCAGATGTTGACTGTGATCATCATCTGAATACACAGTGTCTGCGGCCAAGCTGGAGTCACACGGGGAGTGCTTCATGTGGGGTCCAAACTACGAACACACATGCGGTGCTCTCACAGTGTGCTTCCATGAGCGTAACTGCAAGCCAGACCAGAGGACAAGCTCAGAAGCACTACATTTGGCATGGTGGCGCGGTGAATAGCGCTGCCGCCTCACAGCAACAAGGTCCCACGGGTGCCTTTCTGTGTGGGGTTTGCATGTTCTCCCCGTGTCTGCGTGGGTTTTCACCGGGGACACCGGTTTCCTCCCACAGTCCAAAGACATGCTGCCTAGGTTAGTTGTCCTTACTAAATTGCCGCCGGTGCCCTGAGATGTTGTAACTTGCTTACCTCTTCCCGCTGAACAAACCGTTGAAAAGAGCTACATAGCTGAACGGTTCCTTCCAGCTTAAATACAAACTGACTGAAGTTCCCTATAAATGTATCGGCATTTTAGGGCAAAATGCACCGTATGCATCTAGAGCCTGGTGCATCTGTCCCTAGCTATCACTTGTGTTTTTGCGATGAACGTACGACGACGCACCTCCAGGTGTCTGTTGATTCTCAGCCCGGATCCACAGCGGGAGCAGGGACATTCATTCGAGAGTGGTGGCCCATTGCCAGCGGCTGTCAGATCATCCCGTGAGAATCTGGGTAAAGCTTGCATGTGAAACCGTCGTATGCTTTTGTGTGTGGGAATGTGTGATAATTAGCGGTGGCTCGGTGGTTAACGCGCTGGGCTACAAACCTGGCGACCCGAGTTCGAATCCCGCTCACTGCCAATACCAGTGACGATTTTCTGAACTGCTGCTGGGCCTCCCCTAGGTCGACTCAGCCTCAAATGAGTACCTAGTGCGGTGTGTAAACATTGCCACTAGGGAGACAAAGGCGGCCGGGCGTGGTGCTGGTCACCCACCTCCTCGTGTGCAGTGTCGACTTTCATAGGTGCTTGCTAATGGCACTTGCCCCTACAGTATGTTGACGCTATACGGGGGATCTTTGCCTTTATCTAATTAGCCAATACGGCAATTACATTACAGGTGCAGGTATATTGGGGAGGAAGGGTGGCACAGGGGTCACTTTTGCACCTCACAGAAAGAAGGTTCTGCCCGAGGCAGTTCGACTCCCGCCTCGGGCGCCTTTCCGTGTGGTGTTTGTGTGTTCTCGCCCTGTTCTGTGTGGGTTTTCTCTGGGTTCTGTGGTTTCCTCCCACGACTATTAATTAATAGGCCAATAACATCATAATATATAGGATGCAGTGTCTGGCAAATCGGCTGCCTTCCCCCCACCTCTCTGTGCTTTCCTCGAGCCTCCGAATCATTCTCCCTTCAAATGAAAACCTTCGACATTGAAGGAATATGCGCCGCACATTATGCATTGTATATAGTATAATAAATATTGAGAGCCAGTCGTGTGTTTATAAGGGTTAGATTGTATTTATTTTAGCAAAAGTGAAGTCAATTAGGTGGACGGCACTTGTCATATATTCTTAACGTGAGTCGGCTCGCGCAGGAGTGAAACATTTTAATAATGCTTATGTAATTTAACAGCCACACACCAGCGCTCACTGTTCCTCATTTTTCAGGGGTGTGTGTATAATGTTTAACCTTAACTGGCCCACAGCGGGTTCGTGTCTCAAAAGACATTATTTGTGAGTCGTGACGTTACTGTAAATGGCTTAGTAAATTACGCAGTCTGCTTGTCAGGTTTTAAAACAAAAGTTCAAAGATTTTTCCGCATATATATTTCACATAAGGGCTGTTTATACAGGGCTGTCAGGAGGAAATGGATGGCACCACGTCTAATAGGACAATCCATGGCTGCTCACAAAGACATGGACTAGTCGTGTGCTATTTAATGAAGCATACACCACGCATTCATCTGGGTTAAACACCCATATATTGAACCAATAAATACAAACACTTTTTAATGGTCAATCCTCTATCACCGGCGTGTAGCTACCAATGAATTCATTTCACATTTTTCAGCAGACAAGTGTCTGATAACGATTTAATGCATGTTTACTCAGTGCTGCGCTTTGCGGTTTGATGCACATTTACAGTCATATAGTTACATTGTTATTTTTTTAATCTAATTGCATCTTCAACAACATGATAAATGAGTAACAATAATAATGATTGTCGACCTTTATTCAGGAAAGCTTTCCCTAGCCTCGACATTGTTGTTCGGTACTGTCCTGCGTTTGGATTTCTGCACAATTTATATGTCGGAGGAAATTGGACCAACTGGAGAAAACCCACACCTCCTGAGAGGACAACGCTCACAGATCCGCATAATGGATCATCAACCCACATGTTCTATTGCATCTCCTGGTCACCTCGCAGCATGGAACGTTACAAATATCACAGCATAAGACAAAATGTGGATGAGTTAGATATCCTGCCTCTGGGCCACGGGCACCAGCACCATCCCACGACGCAACCTGGGGTTGCCAGTCTTTAATTCCCCCATACCTTCCTCTCCTTGGTGAGTCTATGAGTCTCTGTGTGACTCTGTGGGTCTTGATGTATTCTTAATGAGTCTATGAGTCTCTGTGTGACTCTGTGGGTCTCCATGTATTCTTTCCAACCGCTGTGAAACGACCTCGCCCATCCTCTTCCATTCCTTCCATTCCTTCGTTTCCTTCCTTTCCTTCGTTGCCCCATCTGGCGAGTTGTGGCCCCCAAACGCCACGGGTTTGGCTCACATCCCTCTCACGGCCCGCTCTCCCTCTCTCACCTCTCTCGTCAGCTGTTCTCATGACGTTTGCTGCACGTTTCCACGTGCTCTCCTTAGAGCAACACCAACGATGACCCCCATTTATGTCATTTTTTCATCCGTTAACCTGTCTCTGATTTTACCTCGAGCTTCTTTTTGTAGGTCTTTGGCGAACTCCCATCCATCCATCCATTTTCTAAACCGCTTGTCCTGGTGATGGTCACGGCTCTTTGGCGAACTTGTTGGTGTTTTATTTCTTATTTGAAGTAACAGTCACCGCTCTGATCCACAAACTGAAACGGGTAACATGCACATATTCTACATTTCTCTTATAAGTCACGAAGGCAAATCTTGTTTCATGAAATAGTTATAGGCCCTGCTTCTTACAACGTACTATACCGCGTTTCTGATCTCAATGCAGGATACAGCGCTCTCCGGGAATCCCGGGGTGCGATTGGGCGGGAACGCACGGGAACGTCGCTCCCAGAGGGAAAATCCCAGTGGGAACGTATTCGATATTCGCGGTCGGATATTTGTATCGTTATTTTACATCTCAGAAGGCACAGAAATGCAGGAAATGCGTTGTCGTAAACTCAATATTCTGGGAAAGGACCTCTAGAGCCCCACTATGAAGGGGACCCGGGTCCCACAGGGAGTTGTTTCCAATTGCACCGCTGCCGGAATCCAAACCGATGTTTACGCTCAACTTTTTCGCACAACGCTCGTGTCAATTACATCAAGGTAGCAGCCACATCCACCAACGTTAAGCGCCGGGCAACTCCGCTCAGAGATCAATCCAGGGCTATAATCAAGCAGTTTGCATGGGAGGTTTCAGTGAGCACGCGGCCACGGGGCAATTTGCGCACGGGATAATTGCCGTCATGTCAACAAGGTGGCGAGTACTGCCGCCACTACAGAAAGTAGGATTCGCATTTACAGGGACCTGTCCACAGTTTGGGGTTTATACATGTGGCTTTCCTCTCTTATTCCGCGTTCATCCCATTGTGAGAACATTTCCGAGAAACGAGTCAAACATCCCGAGCAGGGTAGTGGTGAAGAAGGCCCTGTCACTCAGATGGTGCTGGGTGGATATTTTGTAAGTTTGGCCCTGTCACTCAGGTGGTGCTGGGTGGATATTTTGTAAGTTTGGCCCTGTCACTCAGGTGGTGCTGGGTGTATATTTTGTAAGTTTGATATTTGCAATTCACTTTTTGTTCAAAAGTTACCTGGGCAAAGAAAAAAAAGTGCAAATCACAACCAGGATGAATTATAAATATTACAAATCCACGTGTTCCGCGGCGCTGCTACTATCTGCAACCTGCTACCCAGTAAGGCAGTAGGTACATTACGCGCTAAGAAGCATAGAATTTAAATACTTCATAAAGAAAGAAGATTAGCCGACGTTATTTAAAAGAAAAATGTGGAATATGTGCTCTTGCCAGTTTTAGTTTATAGATCAGAGACGTGGCCATTAACTCGGAAATAAAACAGCTACAAGCTCGCCAGAGATCTATGGGAAGAAGAATGCTCAGAGTGAGTCAGAGAGACAGGTCAGGCCATGAAAATATCACGAAAAGGGGTCACCATCCATTATTGTTAACGCAGTGAAGAACACGTGCGAATGGGCAGCACCCGTCATGGGAACGGGCGACTACAGCGAGAGAGACGAGACGCAATTGTAACCACGCAGCAGCGACAGAAAGAAGGCAGAGGGAGCGGCGAGACGGACGATGGAGCAGAGTTCGCGACCAGACTCGAGCGACTATTCTACTGATGTAGGTTCTTCAGCGCTCGATGTACGAGAATTGCTCTCCATAGCTGCTCTTTTGGGATAGCCGTGTCGAGCATTCCGTCTCACTCCCTCGCGACGTTTCGCCTCCCACGATGGAGGCATCTTCAGGCTACCCTGATGACACGGCTATCCTCAAAGAGGATCTCTTGAGAGCAATTCTCATAAGTCGAGCCGTGACAAGCTGCCATCACTGCCATCATTTTCAACTTCGTTGTCCTCACCATCGATGATGTTCAGCGAGTGTGCATGCACGGCTACAGTACGAGGCCAATATGGTGACGTGGGGATGTCATCACGGTCTGGCATTGATCACACACGTGGGGCAACAGCAGACCGCTTAACTAGACAATACACCGGTTGTTTGTGACAATCATTTGATTAGAGAAGTTGCGGGGAGTCAAGATTAGTGCTTTTGAGTAAAAATGTCCTCCCTGCGGCGTGCGTGTACACCCTGCGCAGTACCGGAATTACACATCATCCCGCACCGTTTCAATCGTAAACAATTCAAATACTTGACATTCACTGTGCATTGCCATTGAGTGGCGGCGATTGCGGATGTGGGTTTAGAACAATATGGAACATTCAGCCAGTCGAAAATGAAACTCAAATCTATTTTTGCATTATCTTCCAACGAATGTAGTGAGTTTTTTGCTGGATTTGTAATGTTTATGTAGAGGGAAGACATGGTGGTGCAGTGGTTCACACACTAATAGCTCGGTGATGTGAGTTCGATTCCAAGCCTCGGCTAACATCAGTGGCGAGCGATGTCTGAAATTAAGTGATGCTGGACAACCTCAACACCAACAACAATCGCCGGTCACCAGTAACGTCACCACGGCGCTTGTACCAGGCCAGGTGCACCGTGTGGCTCGCTGATAGGTCACGGAACGAACCCAGGTGCAATCGGAGGAAACCGGAGAACATAGATAGAGGAAACCCCTGCAGGAGAGGCGGGGAACACACAAACTCCACACAGAAAGGCACTCGAAGCAGGAATCGAACCGCCTCGGGCAGGACCTTCTTTCTGTGAAGCGCATAAGTTACCACTGTATAGACACCGTGCTGCAGTCGTATGAAGAGCACAATCGAAGGGCACGATAGCAAAGACATCCTCATGCCTTGCACGGCCAGCGTCTCTCGGTGAATATAGAAAATCATGAAAATGTATACAAATTTAATTGAATTCCTTCGTCAACGCTGAAACTAAAATTCAGTTTCCACACAATTGACAAAATAATGATCCACCACATTTCTCATGACAAGTGGTACCCATTGAATGTATTATTTAAATGAACCCCTTATAATAATAATAATAGCGATTTATATAGCGCCTTTCACCCAAGGGTCACAAAGCGCTGCACAAGGGCCGCGAAGAGAACGGCATGTCAACAATGAAAGAAAAATAACAACCAATAAAAACAAAAGGAACCATTTTTTTTTAATGATTAAGGCTGCTTCGAATATACTTAAAGGTCGTGAAACTGGCAATCTTAAGAGCCCTTAATGTATAATACAGCATTGAACCCATTATTTGAAAATGTTCGAAAAATATATGTGCACATTTATTTAAGCCAGGCCAGACAAAGTTGAAATAAAAAAATTTTGTAAGTTTTGACGTAGATTTTCACCGATGGAAGTACAAGCCACGACTATCAGAACGAGCAGCTCTTAAGAGAAATTCTGGCATTTAAAATATTTGTATTTTTAGAGCCATCATTGACATTTGGTATTGCGATGGAATGCGTTTCTTGCGATGATTAATTCATAATCGTGGCATTTAACCACCTCCCCGGAGCAACATGACCACGATGTGCGCGCGGTGAGATACCTCAAGCATCTGGAATGCTCATATTACATCTATATTACACGAGGGAATTTGGTGGAATTTTTATTTAATTGCCTTTTCGGTTTTTTGGCCCACCCCCTTCGCTTTTTTATGGGGGGGGGAAACCTGCAGCAAGGAGTTAAAATGAATTAAAGCAGTGCCCCAGAGAGCATAACCACTTGTTTTGCGAAAGCAACAAAGGCCACAAAATATAGAACAAACTATTTCCTGCCATCTCGAACATTCTTCTTTTTAAATGCCCACGTTAAAAAAATATGTTTTCACGGTCACACCCAACTGCCATGTTTGTCATTGAGAAGTTTTTAATGTTAAGCATTTAAAAGCCAGCCCTTTATACTGCATTTTTAAAGAAGAAAAAAAACCACGGTGCTTATGTTGCAGCCTGCAACAATGGGAAGGGATGTTTGCGGAGGATTAACCGGCATAACGCGATCTTTGGATTTTACAAGCCACCCGTCACGACTGCTTACAAAGGATCGTAGAATAGGTTTTTCACCTTTTACGTGCCAGGGATAATAAGAAAATTCATGTGATGATCGAAACTACCGAAAGCTGTGGCCTTAAAGTATTAAACCCCTGTGGTCTGACCGTATATTAAAGCACTGTGGGCTGCGCTCCTTCAACAGAGGAGGAGGAACGACGCAAAGTCTCTCTCCCGAACGGCCCCTCGCCGTGCTTAGCGGAAACCGACGTTGGCGTTGAGCTCTTGAACGTATTGCTGCCATCACACGCAAGAATAGAATGATGTTTCAGCAGGAAACGTGCGCGTTACATCGAATAGAACAGAATGTGCATGTTTTGCCCTTCAGCGAGTATTCAATCAGTTATTCTCTCTGCTCTATGTCCTGAAAAGTCATATATACAAACAAATATGAAAAATGGCCAAGGAAACGTTGTTATGTACTGATGATGCTTCCAACGTGGGAGGCCAAACGTCGCGACGGAGAGAGGGAGATCGCTCGACACAGCTATTCCGAAAGAACAGCTCTAAACAGCAACTATCAAACCTTCTAACGTCAATAACAGCAGCACATCCCTTAGCTTCCCATCACAAGCAAACTCCCCTCCATCCAGACATCACCCGTCGCAAACCAGTGACGCCACTGCTGGATGAGGTCGACCACACGTGGTGTGGGTCGTCGTAGTTTCTCTGACCTCATCTCGCCACGCTGCTGCTGGCGGTGAGGTTCAGCAAAGACAGAGAGCATAGACGTGGAACATAGGCGCACAGTACAGCTGTTAAGTATGCAGCCCTCTCTCTCTGTTGGATTCCACACGGCACTGCAGCCTACAGCGACCCGCGTGCACAGTGTCACCCGCCCTCTTATTCTGGCTCGAGCCGAATTGACTACCGAGACATTATAGGTTAATTGGCCTGCGGACTAAATTCCCCCCCGTGCCCTGTGATGGACTGGCGTCCTATCTTGGGTAATAGCCCTGCCTTACGCCCTGTGTCTGCTGGGATAGGCTTTGGCTCACCGCAACCCTGTATAGGATTAACCGGTTTCTGATCATGGATGCATGGATTGACATTATAAGATCGAGGGCGATAAGCTTAGGGCTTTAAAATATTCCCCTATTCTCCCGCCCTCTCTCGCACACTCTCGGGGATAAGTCGGGGCGGGGGTCGGGAAGGCCAACAGGGGACGCATTATGGAGAGTTGACCCCGGCTCTGGTGATTTCTGCCTCTGGCTCAGGGCGACCGGCAGAGAGATAAGCTCTGCCCATCTTAAGCGAGGAGCGAGCTATGTGGAACCAAGAGCAAACACTTTATACGATATTTAAAAGGAGAAAAAGTTATCAGCACAGCGGTCATTCCTCTGTTCGATCCCGATGTAAATATTCTCCGTGGTTCCCGGCTATTGGTCCCACGCGTGACGCGGTGACTCTGCGACCCAGGGCGCTGTTGAGGCTGCTGCCGGGAAAGCGGGGCCTCCGCGTGGCGACCCGGCACCACGCAGACCCACAGCCCGCAGCTTCATTCATTCATTGTCTGAAACCGCTTAATCCTATACAGGGTTGCGGTGAGCCGGAGCCTAACCCGGCAGACACAGGGCGCAAGACAGGGCTATACCCAGGATGGGACACCAGTCCATTACCTGGGCACCAGGGGCAATTTAGTCAGCAGGCCAATTAACCTATGCAGCAACATGTCTTTGGACTGTGGGAGGAAACCGGAGTGCCCTGTGAAAACCCACGCGGACACGGGGAGAACGTGCAAACTCCACACAGAAAGGCACCCGAACCGGGATTCGAACCTGTCGACCTTCTTGCTGTGAGGCGACAGCGCTACTCACCGCCACTTAGTATGACGCGCCGCACAAATTCTACAACTGGTCATGGGCGAGACACGGATACGGAGGCGCCACGAAACCGCAGAGACGTGGGGGGGAAGGCAACCACGCAGTCAGCCGGCGCCAACACTTGCCAGACACTGAGTATATTGTGATGTTAATTAATGCGGGTTTTTTTTAGTTGTGGGAGGAAACCGGAGAACCCGAACGAACCCCACACAGAACACAAACACCACACAGAAAGGCGCCCGAGGCGGTAATCTGACCGCCTCAGCCAGGACTTTCTGTGAAGCGGAGACGTTACCGCTGCACAGCCTGCTGCCGCCAGTGCCCCGCCGCGCCCCGCGTGACGGACGCCGCGACCAGAAACACACGCATCGCCAGAGAAACACCACGCGCGAATATTTACACAGCGGTGGCATATGTAGAGAAATGTGAGCTCTGGCCAGAGGTGACCATTATTACAAGTGCAGCTTTACGTCTGTAGCCGTGACGTGGAATCACAAGACATGAATAAGCACGGCGCGGGGAGGCCTCACAGGCCCGCTGAGGATAAACACGTGCATAACAAGCCGAGCGCGCAAGGCGTCACGGACGATCGCAGCTGTAGCTGCCAGACACGCCGCGAGCAAGTTGGAGAGTGCGCCCATCACACAACCCAGTTTGTGATTTTGTACCCATGTGGGTTTTCACGGTTCGATTCATGATGGTTGCTCTTCGGAACTGTTCTTTCGGCTATTCCAAAAAACAGCTCTGAAGAAAAACCGTGATTTTGTTATGAAAGGCCATTACGACCATGGGTGGAATTGTGCGAGAACACACCGGAACGTCGCTCCCAGAGTGAGCAATTCAGAAGGAAGCTATTAGGTTTTCACGGTGTTACATTTGGATGGTTATTTTACATCTCAGAAATCACAGACATGCGGAAAATGCATTCTCATGAGCTCAACATGTTGTGGGGACCGACTGCTTCCCGCAGTGATTATTATTTTCCAATTCCACTCCTGAATATGACCGCCACAGGATTCTTTTGGTCTAATGAGAAAAGTCTTTGATAATTTGAGTCTAGATTCAAGTGACTCGTGACACAGCCACTTCTTCGTCTTTGCGATTCTTCGAAGCACGATGGTCAGCTTCTGGACATCGTTGTCTTTCAGCCACTCAAGGAACACAACTCAAATACAGAGCATTGAGCAACAAATACGAGTGTTGCTTGTGTTCTGAGGAATCCCTTGAGGATGAGGGAAAAACCCGTGGAAAACAGACAACAATATAAAATATCAAACTCATCATTTATGATTAAAGGGTTTTCTGTAAAACACGTCACCACAAGCGCGATGGGATTTGATAGGGAGAAAACGGCAGCTCAGCGACGAAAGCTGCCAGAAGTGATCACCAGCCCACACATGTGTGGTCAAACGGCCCCTGTGACTGGAAAGCACATCGAGGACTCCACCAGCAGTGGATTGACCAAGGACTGTAAATCCATATGTATTTGATGTACGTGTATTAATACTGATACTATCCTGCATAGTAAAACGATTTCGTAATATGCGTCAACATATAATCTTGAAATGAAAGGCAGAAATCTTTCGTAAGATCGCAAAAAGGTACCATCTAAAACAACAACACACACGGTTAGTGGAAAGAAAAAAACGATACTGATAGACACACATAGTCATCTGCATGTACACACGGGCGGTCTTAGTGAGTAAAATGCAATGATGATCCCTCCCCCACCCACACTGAGCACAAAGCACTACAATGCTGTATATTAACAGTACATTAACAGTCCTCCACGCTTGGAGATATGTTGATTGTAAGCATTTGATTGACTGTAAGTAGAGTCTGAAGCAGGTCACCCAATATACCTGAGACGGGCGAGAGGGAATTTATGTTTTATCAGTTTACGGCCCGCTGAAAATATCGCCAGCCTTCCAATATGAATGCAAATGAGAGGAGCGGTGGTGTGCGCGAGTTCCCGGCAGCCCGTGCCCGGCAGCCCGCATTGCCGGCGCAATGCGGCGCAGCTAGCCTCCATCACCTGTGTATACTCTGCTGCACCCACAGACGCCCGCTTGCGTGTGACAGTCTGCACGGAGCGGCACGGTGGGGAGCACCGGTGGTGCCCCAGCCAGTCATCTCAGTCAGGCAGCCAATGGCACCCGGGTCTGTCCCGTGACCTCCTGTCCGCGAGCCTTTGACACTCTGCGTGATAGCCTCGCGGTGCACCTGGCCTGGCGCAGGCGCCGTGGTGACGTCATCGCTACTTAGTGGCGAAGGCGGTTGTAGTTGTTGGAGCGGCTGCGTGTTGCGAGTGGGCGGTTGACACGCGGCCGCGAGGCCCCGGCACGACTGGCGGAGGAGCGAGGAGATTCCTCCAGGGAGGAGAGGGGGAACGGGGCGTCTGCCTGCCGCTCGGCTCGTTCCCTCCCAAGGGTGATATGCAACTTGATAAAATGGGGAACACTCAGTTCATTAAACTTCTTAACGCTTTTCAAAGTCGACTTGAGCACATTCCCCTCGCGCGATTATCCGGGGACGCAAGCAAAAGTGTTTTGTTTTTTTCCGACGGCGATCGTTCTCGGTGTTCATCGCTGGCATGTGGAAAGACGATTTTAAGTCGGCAAAATATTTGTGCAATAGAGTCGTGTCATTCGGTCCGGGGCGGGAGGCAAGCTGCCGCCGCCGCCGTCGCCGCCACTGAAATGGGAATAACACGTACCTGGAGAGCAGTGGGTTTGACTTGTGAGCTGTGAGGATAAGGAAGATGAATTTGCTGCCGAGTCCCCACGGAAGCCGAACAGGAGGCCTGTCCATCAGCCATCCGGTATGCGTCATGCGTTATGCATAAAGTGTCCAGCACCTGACCTCCCTAGTGAAGCCGAGGTATTGTAGTATTTATTTAGCCATCTTCCGTCTGACCTTATACCACACGAGACTAAAGGAGGTTCAAGGTAGGACAATCACGCATTTGTTGCAGAACTTTACTGCCACTATATTACTGTATTACAATGTGTTGGGCACTACACATTCTGCTACCCATAGCTGTTCTTTCTGGATAGCCGTGTCGAGTGTCCCTGCTCTGCTTTGCAACGTTTCGCCTCCCACATCGGATACCTCCACGTAGGATGTGTCGAACGTGGGAGGCGAAACGTCGCGAAGGAGAGCAGGAACACTCGCCACAGCTATCCCAACAGAACAGCTATGAAGAGCAATTCCCATACATCGAGCCGCGACAAACATACATCATTACACTACACATCTTTCCCAATGTGCACTGCTTTCACCCAGCGTCGTGAGTTGTTGTAACCGTTCGGTCGTGAGCAACATTCAAACCCAGCCACTAGCATTGGGGTAGTACGATGGCGCAGCGTTGAGTAGCGCTGCTGCCTCACAGAAAAACGAGCCTGGGTTCGATTCTTGGCTCTTGTACCTTTCTGTGTAGAGTTTGCATGTTCTCCCCGTGTCCGCGTGGGTTTTCGTCGGGCACGCTGGTTTCCTCCCACAGTCCAAAGACATGCTGCTGCATAGGTTAATTGGCCTGCTGATGAAATTGCCCCGTGCCCTGTGATGAACTGGCGTCCCGTCCTAGGTATAACTCTTCCTTGCGCCCTGTGTCTGCCGGGATAGGCTCCAGATCACCGCAACCCTGTACAGAATTAAGCGGTTTCTGACAATGAATGAATGTAAAGCCATGCTGATGAGGGGGTCAATCGGTAGAATCGGGGTGGCTATGAAGCCAGCATTTGTAATTCAAGTGAAGCTGCCAGTTCAAGGTCTCCTTCTATATGTAGATGATCACACTTATCGAGGCCAGTTAATACGGTTTCATCAGGCGAAGGTGAAGTGAGTTATTGCCCTGACGTTCAGTTGGAAGGTAATACAGGATACGTGGGAATCCAATATCCAAGCAATGTAGGCTCATTACTCTTAAAGGGGCATACCGCCGACTCCCAGGAACATCCAAATAAAAACCCTGACATACATTGAAGTGAATAATTATAATATTTATATAGTTGGGTTTTTTTTCCCAGAGTGTATATCATTGCCAAGGTCATAGACTAGATACTTGTTACGATTTGCACAAAATATGGCCGGTGATGATACATTTCATATTTGCTGTTGCCGAAAGTTGTTTTGGTACACGTTGGGAATGGACATGGTTGAACCTCTGCAGATTTGACAACTAAATTCCAACACTGAGTGAGATGAGTGTGATGTATTGTCGATTAGCGAGAGGAAAAATCTAATGGCACCATCTTCTGTACAATTATCCTGCAAAATGTTATTCCTGCAGAGGATTTATTAGCATTCAATTCAATCCATATTACAGCAAATGTTAAGCAAAAAGGAGACGTTTTGGATTTCAGTGGGACTCACGGGATACAGCACGTGATGACAAACCAAAGGTGATGCCAGTGCAAATAATGAAAATGTATTTCATAGTCCCCAACTATTATTCGCTCAGTCTCTCTGACATATCTGCTGTAAAGAAGGGACATTGGCCAAAACATTGCCTATTGTATATATGTGTGTATATTTGCCTCTTGATGGCAGTGATATTGACAAATGTGTTGGTGCTTTGCCATTAGTGATTCCCAGTACAGGGTACGTTCTGCATATAACGTAACTCATCATTAGATTAGAAACAAGGCGAGTCTTTAGAGCATATTCATCCTCAGCAGGATATCCTCTCTCTCCCATTAGCAGAATATTCAACAAATGCCAGAGCTTTGCTCTGTCATACGTGTCATTCCTACAATCAGAAAATATACAGTCGAGAAGAAGACACACGCATTGTAATGGTGTAAACGCGTGCTCGGTATGTGGCGGTAGGGACCGCTGTTATTGAGAACACGGGCGGCCCGCTCCACGGCTGGAGGGGTCGAATCTGGAGAAGGTGCAGCAAGACATCCTCCTCTAAGTTCGCGTTTTCTCATAATCTTGTTTGTACATTTTGTGAATAGGTGTAGGTCACACGGAGCTGGTCAGGCCCAATTAAGCGCGGTCAAAAAGATCCTTTGAACAAGTTTTCTGTAAGGCTTCCAAAAACATGCCCGAGGCGGTGATCTGTCCGGAGTTCGCTTCCATATCCACGGGAATGATGTTTGGGAAGGTATCAGCTGTGAGAGGGCACATCAAAGTGGAGTGACGCAGGAGGTGTCCCATCTCACCCGGAGCCCGCGATCCCAACGCACACCTGTCATTGGTGGATCACGCGGAGGTCATGTGCTGACAGACCCCCAGTATGGTCGGAGGCGGGAGTACGACGGATGGGCTCGTGACCGGGCTGCGTGGAGCGCTCGTATTATCCCAGCCATACATTTTCAGAAACCGCTTAATCCTATAGAGTCGCGGTGAGCCGGAGCCTATCCCGGCAGACACAAGGCGCAAGGCAGGGGAACACCAAGGATGGGACGCCAGTCTCGTATTATCCCGATTATGTGAAAGATGTCTCTTGGTTGCTCTGATTTCCCTGCACGTGCAAAACGCTCGTTGAAGTGGAAACGTCTGTCCTCTCCTGTCCTCCTCCCCAAAACAAGGTTGAAAAAAACATGTATCATATTTCGGATTGAATTACTTACAAAGTGGTTCAATGTATTCTGGAATGAAACATCACAGGTTAATGAATGTCCCAGTTTTCCAGTCGCTTGCTATATACGGTAAAGCTGGCAAGGCCTTGCTAGTTTAGATATATGAAACCCTTTAACTATTCATTTCCCGCATTTTGAGAAGTGTGAAATTAGAATTAATAATAATAATAGCATTTATAGACGCTTTTCACCCGAGGGTCACAAAGCGTTGCACAGGGCTGCGGAGAGAACGGCATGTCAACAACGACAGAGAACGGAAAATCAGCAAAAAAAAATTGGGTGGCTCTTTCGGGATAGTCGTGTCGACGGTTCCTCCTCTCTCCTTCGGAACGTTTCGCCTCCCACATTGGATGCCTCCATGTTGGAAGCTTCCACGGGAGAGGCGAGACGTTGCGAAGGCAGACAGGAGGAACACTTGACACGGCCACCCGATAGAACTGCTCCTAAGAGCAATTCTCATACATCGAGCCGTGAATACCATTTTCAGTACAGAGTGTGAACTGTTTATAATTCGTGCATTGTTTGCAGTACCGTCCCTGTCGGTACTGAACCACTTTGTTTTGTGTGTTCACTGACCTATCGCTCCATCTACGTAAAGGTGAATTATTGTACAATCAATGGGGTGGCCACTCATCTCTCTCCTACGCCACTGCGGGGTGGACATTCCACATTCATGTGGTATGCACAGATGCCTCCATTGGACGACCACTGTGGACTTCCCACAGAGCGGTACTCCCTTCTCTAACCCGAGCAGAAAGTGAGGCTGAGTTAGTCCCCAGTGGGGATGTCAACTGGGACACTTCCAACGAAAGGCCCTCTGACCAAAGTGCCACCCAGTCGGACCGTCCAGGGTCATTTACAATGGTATCATTGGAGCGCTCTCACATCAGATTGTAAAGGGCAAAAAACCTGTTATTTAATTCCCTGTCTGTGATGAGAGCATGGTGCGTTTCAGCTACAGCTTGTTGACACCAACAACACATCTTACAAAGTCATGCTATTGATACGGGGTGTTCCTGGCGCAGATTGTCAGTGAAACTATTGCATGCAACAACAACGCCCCGGCAATGGCTTGCCACGTTACAGTGCGTTAGAAATAGTCTTGCTTATGATTGTACTTTAAGGGAATAGAACGCTACTTGCATTTGCATGTATGTGGCAGAGAGTGTCATCCAGTTAATTGTATTTTTGCCAGTGCAGCCCTAACCTCTTTGCAGCAGACAGTGGCTTATCCTACAGTAAGGAATATTGTATTCGCAGTCATTGCTGTTCTTTACCATATGCGAGAATTAGTCACTTTGATTTGCTCAATATACTGAAACCGGCAAGAAAAAAACACCAGTTTGGTCATTCTTATCCTAAACGTTTTCTCTGGATTCAACCAATCGTTTCAAGCTGGGGCTTTATGAATACACTTTCTGAATATTCGTTATGAATATACCTTCTTGTACCTTACCTATTTTTCACAAGCTACATGCTGTTTTTCAAACACCATTTGGTGTTTGAACATCTTCACACCTGTATTATTGCTGTACAGGATGAAACATATTTTTCTATTTTTTTCAGAACCAGAGTATTGTTTCCATTAAGCTTCGATTTAATATAAACTTACCAAATAGTGCTTTGATAAATTGATGGAAAAGCAGATCATTCAGGGCAAATATGCAGCATTCTTTGAAATGTTCAGTTGTTAGGGCCCAAACCATCCGACATTAAATTGTTTTTGTACTTAGAGGAATCGTGACAGTAATCCTGAGTATTAACGTGTAATGCCAACCATACGTCTACGATTTCTTTACTTCATGATTCTGGTATGTGGATTTGATTATAAATTGTTGTGTCAAAACATAGCAAAATATTGGAGTAATATTTACCAGATTGGTGCAACAAGAAAAGATGTACAGTAACACATGTTCTGCTATTGAACAGACGTGCGTGCGCCTTCAACCGATACCGGTTGCGTGACAGACTCCGGGTAAAGTTGCTCGATACCACCATCTGCCGGTGAAGATCAAGATGACAGGCTGTGAGTTGGTTTGGGGCGCCGCGTTGATTTCCCACGATAAATGCATGTTTTACATTTTTAGTTTAATTAATTCATTGTCAGAAACCGCTTAATCCTGTACATGGTTCCGGTGAGCCAGAGCCTATCCGGGCAGATACAGGGCGAAAGGCTGGGCTATACCTAGAATGGGACACCAGTCCATCACAGGACACCGGGGAAATTTAGTCCGCACTCCAATTAACCTGTGCAGCCGCATATCTTTGGACTGTGGGAGGAAACCGGAGGGCTCGGCGAAAACCCACGCGGACACGGGGAGAACATGCAAACTCCACACAGAAAGGCACCCGAGCCGGGATACAAATCGCGCTCCGATGCCGCCCGTGGATGTGCGAATCAGCCTCCATCAATCTCGAAGTAACGAAAGGAGTCAACTTTGTGCAAACAGCGGCTGCGATTCTACGATGAACGATGATGTGAAACGACAGCCAGGAACCGCTCACGCGGAGCACCTGCGGCCGGGATCGGTCGCGGCTATCAGATCATGTGTCAAATGATATGAAACACTCATCAGTGAATCCACATGTTCAACAGCTATTCCTCAAACAAATGTGGTTTGAATAAAGCTGCATTAGCGCAGCTCGAACAATTATCGTCTGTTATCGTGCAATATATTTTTGCAAAGACTGTAAGTGGAAACGCTTGGTTGTACTTTGCACAATTCAGAAAACCAGTTGACACGCTGACTTGAATTCAAAATGACAAAGTCAACAACTGCTCCAGATCTTGCACGGCCCTTCATGAAAGGGGGAAAATAAAACATGTGCAAATTACGCGGGAAAAATGCGCGTCGTCAATTCAAATATAACTTCGCTGCCAAATTGCTGCCACCTGATTGATGTCAGCATAACCCGAGCGGGCCACGAGCCGTGTCGCGCAGCTCAGCCTGCGACGGCCGCCTCGCCACGGCCCGCGCGACACACTCGTAGCGCAAGTCGCGAGTTGAGCAATGTCCATTGTGACAATCGAATTCACATTAAGAAACTTGACTTGCGTGTTTTAACTACTTCGTATTTTTTTTGGTCACTTATGTCTTGTACAATGCTGTGTGCAAATGTTCACTTTGTGTTTTTTTGTGGTTCGTTGCGTTAACTTGTGATGTTTATATTTTATTTACTTTTGTCAATTCGCGTGTTTTTTGTGTCGCTGCAATCGCGCAAAGAGCTTGCAAGCTCACCGGGCATGTTTTCAAAGAGCGCGTGGAAATATTTGTCAGATTCCTGTGTTGTCTTGCTCGAGCCAATACTATTTGCCCTCTGCAGCGTTAAGTCACGTGCGCTTCATGAACAGTCGCGGCACCAAGCGGACACGTGACCTGCAGCGATGCGGATCACGGGTCCCGCGTGGCCTGCTTGTGTCCGTCACCGTGATGCGGACGGGTCCCGTGGCCTCCTTGTGTCCGTCACCGTGACAGTAGGAGTCGGTCACCTCAAATCGCCGAAATATGTGCGATTTCTTGCAGCAGTTGGGCACCAGTCTGACTGACGCTTCGTCTCCGTGAGGGACGCGGCGCTATAGAATGCGCTTTCTGCAGCGATATGCGCAGGGGGTCAAGGTAGAAGCGTTCACGTCGCGATCCCTGTCAGGTAATACTTGGTATTTCCTGCGAAGTCTACCAAACACTTCGAGGCCGTGCTTCTTCTTCTTTGCGATTCTTCGAAGCACGATGGTCAGCTTCTGAACATCGTTGTCTTTCAGCTCCTTGGCTTCGAGGCCGTGCTGAAAGACAACGATGTCCAGAAGCTGACCATCGTGCTTCGAAGAATCGCAAAGAAGAAGAAGCGATATGCGTATCTAAAGTGTAATGTGATGTCATATTGTCTTGAGTGGATTTGCTCTGAGAATGTTTCTGGTGGGCGGCACGGTGTCGTGGCGGCGAGTAGCGCTACCACCTCACAGCAAGAAGGTCCCGGGCTCGAATCCCGGCTGTGTGGAGTTTGCATATTCTCCCCGTGTCCGCGTGGGTTTTCGCCAGGCACTCCGGTTTCCTCCCACAGTCCAAAAACATGCTGCTGCATAGGGTAATTGGATTTCTGACTACATTTCCGCCGGTGCTCTGTGATGGACTAGCGTCCCATCGTTGATATAGCCCTGCCTTGAGCCCTGTGTCTGCCAGGATAGGCCCTGGCTCGCCATTGCGGTTTCTGACAATGGATGGATGGAACGAGTATCCATCTCAACACATTCCCTGGCAGGATTAACACTATTGCCGCACATGATGTGTCACACTGCCACACACCGTGACCGGCCCCGTATTGCTGAATGCCCTGTGTGTCTCGTTTGTGGTTTAAACGAGCTCAAAAACGACGCAACGCAACTTGTTTTTTCTTCCACTCTTCTTCTTTGCGATTCTTTGAAGTGCGATGTTAAATTACAGTTTCCCATTTTCTTACACAGCAGCCCCTTGCATTTTCATTGAACTCCGCAAGGTCTTTTGAGCTGCAGA
>JAZEWU010000011.1:3384513-3399132 GCA_036362915.1 Geotria australis | reverse complement strand
CATGAAGGAGGTGGCGTTCATCGCTAGTAGCCTTTGTCATCTCGACTCGACTGGCCACTTCCCGTCGGATATCAGCAGGGGCAATGCCACTGCATTACAGGCATCCGTACATTTTTAAACAACGCGCAGTACGACTCGGACACGCACAGAGGAGAACCATCCATCCATCCAACGTCAGGAACTGCTTAATTCTGTACAGGGTCGCAGTGAGCCAGAGCCTATCCCGGCAGACACATGGCGCAAGACAGGATTATATCCACGATGGGACGCAAGTCCCTCACTGGGCACCGGGGGCAATTTAGTCCGCAGGCCAGTTAACCTAGACAGCAGCATGTCTTTGGACGGTGGGAGGAAACCGGAGCGCCCAGCGAAAACCCACGCGGACACGGGGAGAACATGCCAACTCCACACAGAAAGGCCCTCGAGCCAGGATTTGAACCTGGGCATCTTGCCGTGAGGCGGCAGCGCTAATCATCGCGCCACGATGCCGTCCCAGAGGAGAACTATAATTTAAAATCACTCATAAAAATTCCCCCGATGAACTTTGCCGCATGTGTCCTCTCCGCCTTTGAAATGCTCAACAGCGGCATCTGTAGCACATTATATCCTGAGGTCAACTTGACACGAGTGCCAACGTTTTGAACATTTTTTGGCTCATTTTTGGGTATTTTTTTAGGTTACTTACTTTCCCATTACCTTTGTAATTGTGTTTTACCTCGTTGGCATACACGACAAAACAACCGCAACGTCAGGGCAGTGACGACAAAACAATATAACCGCGTTGTATTTTCACCTGGGGTAGGATTTACGAAGCATTTTGGTTGGGCCTATTAGGTTTTGATTTTAGAATGCCAAACGTCTACCTTAAAATAAACATGTAAGTCGATGTATCCACAGCAGTGATATAAAGGTTTACAGATGTCCAACATTGACTTAAAAAAAACTAATTTTGGCTCATTGTGGTTGGAGTTCAGCTCTTGTATTTGTCATGGTCAAGCTTCAGTAGCAACTTCAACAGCGCGAATACAGGGTATCCCATATACATGGAATCGGAGGGAAATCACAGGCAGCAGCAGCAGGCGTCATGATAAGTATGTATTGGCGATGGTTCTATTCATATGGGACACCCTGTGTATAGGTCACCATCATCGTCTTGACACGAAGGCTTTCGTGACCAGTGTTATCCATAGTATATCTCTTTTTACGGGTTAGGTCACGTACAAAAAAAAGTCTCGTATCTTCATCGTAAATGCTATGGGTTCGCTCTCCAACATATCAGTGTTCTGAAGTAATAAAGAATTGGCACGTTTTGTTCACGTGACAAACCTCACTAATTGGCTGTGTCGGGTGGAGGCGGGTTTACGACACTTATTTTTTACGTGACCTAACTCAAACAAAGAGATATGCTATCATCATCTTGGTCATGATGAGAGGCCAGGAAATAACGGTGACCTGACGCATGTCTTACCCTATTATGTATAGATTACCTTAGATGTCTATTACTTGTATTATTAAAAAAAAACCCTCATGCTAATGATGTTAATCATCATCAATCATGATACTGTATAAGAATTGTTTCGTCACTCGGATCACCATGTAAGTGTCAGTCAAATTAGTAATCATTATCATCATCACGTGATAACACCCAGATCACGAGAGACCCGTGCTGGTGTATGCCTCTCACCGTGCATACTCAGTTATGTCACGTGCTTATATGCTTGTGTTAAAACGTTCTTATGGCTGGTGCTGTTGGACGTGTAGTGGGTGGGATGGGTAAGTTACAGTCCAGACTTTTTGGAGGCAGAGGAGGTAGAGTTCAGCATCCTGACAGCCTGATGTATAAAGCTGTTACATAGTCTGGTGGAGCGGGCTCGGAGGCTCCGATGATAAATGATAAAAATCGGTAGTGAAGCCCTGTTTATGAGTTTAGGTCATGTGAAAAGGTGTGTAAGTGAAGTGCACCCGTCGATATGTTGGAGAAACAAGGTAGCACACACAGCACTTACCTTCAAAGATGTTACCGACGTTTCGCTGGAAGTTTCACCCAGCGTGATCAGAGTATGGAAAAGGGGCATGGAAAAACATCAGGGCATGGAAAAACGTCTTTGAAGGAAAGTGCTGTATGTGCTCGCTCGTTTCTCCAACACTTACAGATCTTTTCACATGACCTAAACTAATAAACAGAGCTTCACTATGGATAACATTGGTCACGAAAGCCTTCGAGTTGATAAAAATCGGGTTACTGCCATCGGAATGTGGAATTTCTAAGACCGCTAGGGAGTATTAACAGTGTTGCTCATGTTAGCGTCACGCATGTTAAGCGTGCATGCCATAGTTGTAATTTTACGTAAACACGTTTACAATTTTGTTGTGATCTGCATGCACGAATTCACATTCAAACCATCACTCTGATTTAATACTCGCAACACTCAATAAACTACACAGCCGCGTGCAATGTGATAAGCAGGTGGAATGGAATAATCAGGGGAAACATCACGTAACTATACAGTCTAGGTTGTACACGCAGGCTCCATTTTCTGCTGGAAACCACGAAGTGTTTGCTGTGAGATTTATATAATCAGAAAAATACCCTCGGCTCAAGCTGTCTGAGCCCTGAAATGTTATCCTGCATAAATTAAGAGGTGAATCCGTAAGAGCTGCCTGGAAGACAATGGCAAGTTTGTTCCCAGATGTCTGTGGCTGCTTTCACTTAATGCATTCACATTTGTCAAACTCAACTCCCCTCATATAGCTTGCAAAGAGCCCAGATGTTTTGTAACAATTTAATTTAAAATTTGAACTGCACTTTTAAGCTGTTTGTAGCACACATGTTAATAATTCTCTTGCCAGAACATGTAAGTGAATTGGTCTAAAGAAAATGTTTTGAGTAGGGTTTGAAAAAATAACATTAACATTATATAATATATCCAAACAACCTGTAGCCCCTAACAATAACACCATGACTGCTAACGTCAACGCGCGCATGGCTGCCTGGTGCCCTGCTCCACGCGCGCCTCTGACACGCTCACAGTGTCATGTTACGATAATCTCCATGGCTGGCAACAGCGGTCCATTGAAACACCTTTCAATGAAAAATGTACATCTGCCCTTTTGGAGGTTTGGCTATGGAAGTAAGTGTTAGTTTGATTCTGCCCTTAACACGGATTATGCTCCCTAAGAGGGGGAGGTCTCCAAGGCAAGTATACATTACTAGACCGGGGCTCTCCCGTTACACTTGGGCAGTGGTGGGTGGGGCTTGTAGGGGTTTCCCACCTTCGAGAGGCCGGATGTCGGCATTTCTGATAAATTGTAATTTTAATATGAAGGCTTTTGTGGCCAATGTTATCCATAGCATATCCATTTATGGGTCAGGTCACATAAAAATAAGTATCGTACATCCGCCTCCACCCATTCATCCATCCATTTTCTAAACCTTTTGTCCTGGTGAGGGTCGCGGTGACAGCAGTCCAAGGAGAGTGGACCAGACATCCCTTTCCTCAGCAACAGATTCCAGCTCTTCCTAGGGGGGGATTCCCAGGTGTTCCCTGGCCAGCCAAAGGATATAATCCGCCTCCACCCAACGCAGCCAATTAGTAAGGGTTGTCACCTGAGCAAAACGTGCCAAGTCTTTACTACATCAGCACACCTGTATGTTGGAGAGCGAACACACGACATTTACAATGAAGATACATTGTCGTTTATTTATTTATTTTAAGGTCGTGGACGATGTTTCGCTGGGATTTTATTTAATACTTGTTTTATATTTTATGTACCTGTTCATCTTTTACGTTTTTTTTATTAAGCAATGTACAGCCCCTTGCGACTATTGGGTAAAAGTCGCTTAAAAATATAAAACATTATTAGAATTATATCAAATAAACACCCAGAGGGCCATGCGTGGCATTGCAAGCCAGCTGTCTATTAACTCGCGCCGGAGAGAGAACAACGTGAGACTCGTCTGCAGCCGAGCTCATTAAGAGAGGCTTTGTTTTTCTGTCAGTTTTCCAGGCATTACCGCGAACTTCCACCACCATACGATCCCCCACAACACCGAGGCGCCCTTAATGCCCAGTTAACTATTTAAATCACGGTGTGCATTGAAGTTAGGGATTTATGATTCATCTGAAAACCTCTTTAATTATTCTCAACAGTGGCCTTTAGAATTTATATCTTGTACAGATTTACGGCGTTATAGTAGCGTTTCCTTAACCAACGCCAGCACTTAAATGTTTTTGTATAATTATTTATAACACGGCGTGCATGCTGTTTATCAAAATCATTTGCAAACCTGAACATCATTTATACTTCTTCTTCTTTGCGATTCTTCGAAGCGCGATGTTAAATTACAGTTTCCCATTTTCTTACACAGCCCCTTGCGTTTTCGTTGAACTCCGCAAGGTCTTTTGAGCTGCAGAGGTTGGGTAGTAGAGCACAGACAAGGCAGTGTTCCATAGTATGGTCTGCTTCTCCACATTCACAGGTGGTTGGGCCGGTCTTGTAGCCCCATCTGACCAAAGCAGCATCTTTTGATCGTCCCGTTCTAGTTCTCAGGCGGTTGAGTGTCTTCCACTGAATCCATGGTGCATCTGAGCCAGGAGGGAAGTCTTCAGCAGGTGGGATTCCCATGCCAGCTGCAGGGCGGCACGGGTGCGCGGTAACTAGTGCTGCCGCCTCACATCAAGAAGGACCCGGGTTCGAATCCCGGCTCGGGTGCCTTTCTGTGTGGAGTTTGCATGTTCACCCCGTGTCCCCGTCGGTTTTTGCCGGGCACTCCGGTTTCCTCCCACAGTCCTAAGACATGCTGCTGCATAGGTTAATTGGCCTGCGGACTAAATTGTCCCCAGTGCCTTGAGATGTTGTAACTATTTTAACCCTCCCCACTGGACAACTATTAAAAAAGGCTTCCAGCTTAAATACAAACTTCCAGCTTAAATACAAACTGACTGTCCTCTGGGAGTTCTGCTGTAAGCGTGGGGAGTCGCGGTACAACGCATCCGCGAGAGTGACAAAGACAAAGATCCCCCGTATAGCGTTAACAGACTGTAGGGTCAAGTGCCGTTAGCGAGGAGCACCTATGAAGGTCGACACGGCACATGAGGGGGTGGGTGGCCAGTACCACGCCCGACTGCCTTTCTCTCCCTAGTGGCAATGTTTACACACCGCACTAGGTACTCATTTGAGGCTGAGTCGACCTAGGAGAGGCCCAGGACCGGTTCATAAAATCGTCACTGGTGTTGGCCGTGAGCAGGATTCGAACTCGGGTCATAGCCAGGTTTGTAGCCCAGCATAGAGCTAACCACTGAGCCACCGCGGAGTGATGGGTCCGTGTGCCCTTGCGCCGTCTGCTGGCCGACGTGGGGAAGGTCGTGTTATGGTTACGAGCGATTCTGTTCCAAGTGTGTAGCACCCATCTTTGCCAATCCAGAAGTACAGTAATGCCTTCCACCCAACATTGAAGAGCAGTGACAGCCACAATTCCCCATCGCTGTCCAGTGCTGTCAACAGCTCTGGCGACAGCTCTGGCGAATCTCATCGACTGGTTAAATACGTGGCTACATCCTCGTATGTTGTTCCAACGGCCACGCCGTGTCTTCGAGTGGCCCACCACCAGCATTCAACCACTGCCACATCCCCACAAAGTGGTACTCATTTTACGTTCTCCAGAGGGATGATAGGCCAAGTTGACCACCAACCTAATTATGGTGTATATGCTCCGTCCATGGCACCACCTGGATGGAATTTCACATTCTGAGTTTACGACCGTGCACAAATAAGCACATTTTAAACATTTTCATATTAAGAGGAGGGCCATAGAGAGGGGGTTGTGATTTAATCAAAACCGTTTGGCTTTTTACGACTTAAATGAATTCAATCGAGTGAATGTAGCATTTAAACTTTCCAATTACGTATTTTAATATTTATAAGCACTATGGCAATGTTTGCAGCATGCCCAGATGGCTAGGACCCAAAAAAGCATGGCTTGTATAATCTTCAGCCAAAAGTGTGGTCTTCGTCTTGTTGGGCCGAAGAAATGTTTTTCCTCCTTCAGCTCACAGGTCTGGAGCAGTTTAACACACAGAGCGACAGAGCAGAGATGATAAATACAACCCGGACATTGGCACGGCAATGAAGAAAACTATAATTGTTGATTTACAGAACGCATATCATTATTTTTAGGCCTATTAGTGACAAGCGGAGGGAAATGCACCTGGGTTGGTCCCGCGTCTCTCCAGGAAGCATGTTTTTAAATTGCCTGCATTTTCTTGTGCACCTCCTCGCCCTCTTTAAGCAGTTTGGCTACACCCACGATGAAGTGTTATTGGAAAAACAAACAGTGTTTAAAATATAAAATCCATCTGCACGTGCTAGAATCGTAAAAACAGATGTTCTCCACGTCCCCGTCACCACACCGTGTAAAACTGAATCGCAAATAATATTATACATACATATACAATAATATTATACATACATATACAATAATATTATACATACATATACAATAATATTATACATACATAGACAACTGCAATAACGGGAAGCGGAGCAACGAATAAGGAATTTCACAGGAAGTGATATTTCATCCTCATCCAGGAAGCGTGCTTGTTGCCCAAACGTTGTACAGATGATGGAATGCGCACCCTAGTATGCCATCTATCCATTAACAGAAACCGCTTAATCCTATACAGGGTGGGCGGTGAGCCGGAGCCTATCCCGGCAGACAAAGGTACTAGGCAAGGCTATACCTAGGATGGGACGCCAGTCCATCACAGGGGTCTGGGGGCAATTTAGTCAGCAGGCCAATTAACCTATGCAGCAGCATGTCTTTGGACTGTGGGAGGAAACTGGAGTGCCCGGCGTAAACCCACGCGGCCACGGAGAGAACATGCAAAGTCCACACAGAACGGCACCCGAGTCGGGATTCAAACCCGGACCCTTGTTGCTGTGAGGCGGCAGCGCTACTCGCCGTTACGCCACCGTGCCGCCCGGGGTGCAAAGTCGTGGATGCATCATCGAAAATCCCTTCCGCAGGGGCGCTCACTGAGGCCCTTCCACCAGTAGTGGAACCAGCAGTGGAACGAGCAAGACGTTGAAGGGGCGCACTTTATCTGGAACACAGCATCCGTGACACCGCTTACCAAGTAACACGCCGTCTTGTGATAACAGCCAATCTCATATCTCTTTAACACCCGTGCTAAATAAAGGGCTTCAAGGATTCGTGATTCGCTGGATTATGGAGAGCACAATTGTTAAGAATGATTGACTTCAGTCGGGCAACTTGAAAGGCTCATCTGCAGACCATTCGATGACCGGTAGACAAACTCCAACCGCTGCCAAACCCCCTCTGCAGATCGTGGGGGCGGTTGGAAGAGTCGCACAGTGGGGGAGCGCAGCTGCACTCGGCTCATAATAATAATTGCAATAATAATATACCACTTATAACGCGCCACGCAGTATTCGTTTGCTCTCGATGTGGGAAAGAACAACTCACACAGCGAGGAACCACAGACAGGTGGGGGGCGGGGAAGGCGGCCGCACGGTAAGCCGGCACCAACTTTTGCCAGACACTGCGTCCTCTATAGTTTAAGATGTCATAGGCTAAATAGTGGGTGTTCTTTTTAGCTGCGGCAGAAAACCGGAGTACCCAGTGAAAATCTATGTGGACATGGAGAGTACATACACACTCCACCCAGAAATGTACCGGTGCCGGGAGTCGAACCTGGGTCCTTCTTACTGTGAGGCACGGGTGTTACCACTTCAACACCGTGCCACCCAGACACTGGCACGTGTCTGGGTGTCTCATAGTGACTATAGTCATTAATGCCACCATGTTTCACCTTCACCTGCTTCTACTTACCAGATCCCACAAGCCTTGCACAGTTGACACGGCGACGCGTCTCTCTCTCCTTGCATTCATTCATTCATTATCAGACCCCCTTTACCTTTGTAGGGGGGATGCAATAAGCCGACGCCTATCCCAGCAGACACAGGGCGCAAGGCAGGGCTATACCCAGGATGCAACGCCAGTCCATCGCAGGGCACCAGGGGCAATTTAGTCAGGCCAATTAACCTAGGCAGCATGTCTGTGGAAGGAAATCTGAGAACCCAGCGAAACCCTACGCGGACGTGCGAAGAATAGTCAAGCTTCACAGAGAAAGGCAGCACCAGAGATGGGAATCAAACCCAGGACCTTTTCGCTGTGAGGCGGCAGCGCTGCTCACTGTGCCGTCGTACCGCCCTTCTCTTTGGATTGTCAGATGCAAAATGTGGTCAATTCGTACAGATGTGCCCACCAGGACTCTTCAAACGTCCGTCGTCATATTGTATTGATTAATCGATATATGTGTTTATGTTTGGAGACTTTTTGAATTCGCAAGTTTTATTCCAAGGCTGAGCAGTTTCCTCTCATCTAAAGCAGCGTGGTTTTTTTTTATGATAATCGTAAATTCTCTGGTTGTATTAAATTCCACGTCGTGACCCCCAGGGGACAAAAAGAGACACATTAATTTGTATACCAATTATGTATAACAGTAATCAGAAATGTGTGACTCACTGAAGGTCTGTGAGTGATTTGACACGAATAGAGACCCTGAGCAGACACCCCATTGCAAATCCCAATAAATAACAGATCAATTAGGTAATTTGGGTGCAGACAAGATGATGGCAAATCCTGACAACATCTCATTAACGCAGACGTATTCGTCTCAGGATCTGGGTTCTCTCTTTACCACTGACAGACCTTACAGAGAGACAGCTATCCACAGCATGGCTCACGTTTAAATGGTTTGTAAACGAAAGCAATTCGTAATAAGGTCTTACAATTACATTTATTTACTTCATCTCCTTTGCGATTTTAAGTGATGCCAGATGCCCTCTGAAGTTCATTTGCAACTTGTGAAATGTGCAGTGTGGAGTGATAGTAATGGGCGTGTTACACACCACGGGGAGTCATGTTTAACATAAAACCCATGAATTAACCCGAATGCCCTGTTATCTGCTGAAAATCTCATAACAGGATCATTTGATCGAATAACTTAAAAATCGGAAAATCAGAAGGCACATGTCATCCAATGTAATTACAGTAAAGCAGTCTGCTTATCTCCTTGACCTCAATGGTAATAAATCACGGGAAAGCCTGAACCTCGGGGTAACCGGAGTCACAGATAAGGATGCCCCTTACACGGCGCGGTGCTGTGGTTTATATATCATGATGTAGGTTTCCACGTGTCGACGAGCCATGTCGAGACGGCTATCCCGAAAGAGCAGCTATGGAGAGCACCTGTCATGGATACGCTGCTAATCGTGTTATTCTTGCTACGATCGGCACACAGTCTGCTGAGTTCACCATGCATCCTGTACAGGGTGCTCAAGGTGTCTTGTGACCCCCATAAAATTGCCCTCTAACAACCACGATGGTCAACTCATCTCGAGTCACCGCTGTGGCGGGGGGACCGTTACCCCCCTCGCCACGTCACTATCTCTCTTAGACACGATGCTTCATCACTATAACTACAAAGGGTGTGATTGACTGGCGTTCCATCCTTGGTATAGCCCTGCCTTGCGCCCTGTGTCAACCGGGATTGCGAAACGATGTTCAAGATGATATAACTTCGGCAATGCTTACTCAGGGTCCTCAAAGTGCTCTTGACGGCCGACAGCCCAGTGTATGCTGGGGAAATGTGTCGATGGGACCATTCTAATGTGTGGACGGTGGCGGTGAGTGCACTAACCACGAGGCTGCCCAGCCTGACAGCCACGGGGAAGTAGCCAAAAAACGTGGTTTTCTCCAGCTGAATATGTTTTTTAAAGGACTTGGACAAATTAAGTAGGAAAAATGAGGCCCACACTTGAAGGAGAAAAGGTTAATATTTAACGCAATGTGGGTCTACATCTGGAAAACAGCGTGGGCCGCAGCACGACACCGACCTTGTGAGCCCAACAAGGCCAGTCACATTTACGTGAAAGCCTAATTATTTGAACGTTATGCACTTTTTCCAATCCGATGCTCTGATCGCAGTATTATTCAAAATAATCACGTTCCAAAAAAACACCCCAGGATTCCACATTGTGATTTTCTGTATACGCTGGCGAAAAATACTCCACGTGTTTCTGACGTCTTGACCAAAACCGCAGAGAAAACAAATTGCGATGGGAATTACGGTGACTTCATGACACGCGTTGAACAAGGAGACGCAGATTTCTTAAAATCCCCACCGCAGATGTGCTCCAGCTTCGGGGCCAAGCGACGTAAAGCGAATCCGCAAATCACTCCACATCCCCCTGGGCCTTCCTTGCAGCGTGAAGCGTCACCCCCGTGTTCCCCACGCTTTATCCTGTACAGGGTTGCGGTGAGCCAGAGCATATCCCGGCAGACACAGGGCGCAAGGCAGGGCTATGACCAGGATGGGACGCCGGTCCACCACAGGGCACCGGGGGCAATTTAGTCCGCAGGCCAATTAACCTATGCAGCAGCATGTCTTTGGACTGTGGGAAACCGGACAATAATTTACAAGTCGAAATATCCACAAAAATGGGACCATTAGGATTGTATAACTGTAATGCATGTGATCAGTCACATCTTAATTACCAACCAAGACGATTAACCGCTGAATACATTTCTTATCTGAAGCCAGCACGGCATACACCGCTAATGTCAACACCCGACTTACCGCTAAGCCATCATTAACGTGATAAAAAGCATATGATTGAGAAAAAAGAGTTGTTTTGCTGCTGGAGCAGGTATTTGACCTTTGCAAGGTCAACACCTGCGGTGTGAACGCTTCCTCGGCAAACA
This sequence comes from Geotria australis, assembly GCA_036362915.1. Lineage (NCBI taxonomy): Eukaryota > Metazoa > Chordata > Hyperoartia > Petromyzontiformes > Geotriidae > Geotria > Geotria australis. The sequence continues at coordinate 3,388,340 of JAZEWU010000011.1, read as the reverse complement.
GTGTAAACTCACCTCCAGATGTGTCCTGACAGGGCGAGAAGCCGGCTCGGGCGCATGATGTATGGCCGCATTATCCCCACCGCCTACCTAATGGGTAATGGATGGCTTTCCTGAGTGCTCGCTACAGGCCTCTGACTCCACGTTGGCCGTCACTTTACTTCACGTTAACTGCAAAGTAATCTCTGCGGATGACTGCATTCGCCGGTTTTTACTATCATGTATTGCTTATAGTATTACTTATTTATTCATTCATTCTTAGTCGCCGGTCAGCGTAAACACGCTGCAAGACGCGCTCGACTTAACGTAGCCATCCTTCCATGCAACGTATCATCAACACATTGTTTTATCTTCTCCCGTTGGGGGAGGATATCTCTGAAAGTGTTTGGACGTATCAGGCAAGTAGCTCCCGTACCAATGTGGTGTTGGGTCACGTTGGTGCGCCCGACATTAGTTGATGATTTTCTGAACATTTTTGCATATCTTGTAAATCTTGTAAATCAGGTTGAACGGAATGGAACATGTTAGTAATGCGTTTCCTATCCCTAACGTACAGAGATATAATTAACAGCCCTTTGTCAATCCACTGCTGAATGAAGGCCTCCCCACGCCGTATCAGCCGTGGCTCTTGTTTGGACATACTTCACCACCCTGGTCAATGTGTGTTTGTGAAGGAGGCCCCAAGGCTAGTTCACGTATAATTAGCCACTAGGGTGAGCGGTGGCTGGAATCGAACTCAGGTTGCCGGGTTCATAGTGCAATGTGCGAACCACTGCGCCATCACTCCAGCCCGCTATAAAGATACCATACCAACATTTGTAAACATGGCAACAGGGTCTTGTTATTGCTTCTACTCTATGTGTAATATTTTCAACAAACATTGTCTTGGTAATAATGCGCCTTCAATCTGCTTTTCATATGCAATCCCTTTGCAGGCGAATGCTCTGGCGATAGTGTCACATATGTATGTTTTAGATGACAGCGGTATGGTTTACTTTAATGTGGCTAGTTTCTCCTGTAAGCCGCTGTTGATGGCCCGCCGGGCTACCCACGTGCCCACCTATCCCTGAACACGTACCCACGTACCCCTGACCACGTTCCCCTGACCACGTACCCCTGACCATGTAGTCCTGACCACGTACCACGTCCCCCTGACCGAGGCTCCCTCTCGCAGACGGGGTTACCGCGCGTGTCGTGTTGCTTGTTAATGTGTTCCTTTCATCATTTAAATCGACGTCTAACTGGAAATACAACCCCAGTTAGTTAACGTCAATGGGCTCCCTTTGCACCCACACACACGCTGCAATGTAAATCTATTACCCAGAAACGAATGTCACAAAATATGAAAACAAATGTCAAAGCATATAGACTTTCTGAGTTTGGTTCATTTCTTTTATGAGCTGTTTTTTTAAAATGAATTTACCCTTGTACAACGTCTTGTGACAATCGGGTAAAAGGCGCGCAAGAAATATGAATTTTATTATTATGTACTGACGTAGGTTTTCACGGCTCGATTCATGATGGTTGTTCTTCAGAGCTGTTCTTTAGGGATAGCCGTGTCACTGAGCGATCTCCCTCTCTTCCTCGCGACGTTTCGCCCCCCACGGCTATCCCGAAAGAACAACCATTGATTATTATTATTATTAAGATGTATAATGAGGATAGAGCTGGTGTACTCGCGCATCACGATGTGGTCTCACGTCCTGTGGTGTGCTACAGGTGTATCGCTACACACGGCAGTTGTGATCTGACTGGGTGGCAAAGCGGTTGCAGTGTGTGGCTTAAATCAGTCCGTCATTGCGGATGGACGGTGGCAGTGGAAATTATCCTTAAGCCTGAGCAGGTGCTGCTCTAACATTGCTTAGCTAGAGAATCGCTCCCCATAAACCAGATCATGTAAGCATCATATACCTATCATAGCAACGTATGAATAACTGTGAGAGTCTGTGTTGCGCTGCATCGCTCCCTGTTTCCATGGCTATGTCTCCTCGCGTGCTGCACTCGGAGCCGGGTCACCCGAGTTCGATTCGCGCTCACGGCCAACACCAGTGACGATTTTATAAACCGGTGCTGGGCTTCTTAATCATAATAATACACTCTATTTGTAACGCGCACATATTCATTCAATTTCGAAGGTAATTCATTCGAAGAGAGAACGACTCAATGGCGTGAGGAAACAGCAGAGAGTCGGATGAGGCAGCCAGGCGGTTTGCTGGGGCAAGCATATTGCCACACACGGCATGATGGCGCCCAGCCTTGCGCCCTGTGTCTGCCAGGATAGGCTCCGGCTCAGCGCAACCCTGTACAGGTTTAAGCCTTTTGGGGAACTCTGTCCCGAATATAGGAGCAGTACAGTTTCCCACATTGAGCAGGCTTTGCTTTATCGGAACAGCAGTAGAACCTGCTCTGGACGCGACATGAAAATCCATATTTCTTTGAATCTTCCTTAGCTCAATCGGTTTCATAACTATGCCATGATAAGTCTGATGCAATGATCAAAACATGTTTACGGACTCAGTTTACGTAATATGTTTTTGTTACATTACAAACGTGCTGTATCGACTATTCAATTATCTCCACTGGTGCTGGCATATGTATTGATTTTTTACGCCGTAAGTCATTGACATTTTTTTTCGAAAGAATGTTGACACTTTCCTCAAAATGGAATAAATTAGAGAAAAAAAGTACGTTGTTAATTAGAAACAGCAGAATGTCCCAGGTTTAGACAGACTAATGTTGGAGAGTGGAATTGCTTTGCAATCACAGGCAACGGTTGTGTTTGTCTGTCCATCCATTTATGGGCAGAAGCGGCTTTATCCTGTACAGGGTTGCGGTGAACCGGAGCCTATCCCGGCAGCCACAGGGCGCAAGGCAGGGCTATACCAAGGATAGGACGCCATTCCATCACGGTGCACTGGGGGCAATTTAGTCCGCAGGCCAATTAACCTATGCAGTAGCATGTCTTTAGACTGTGGGAGCAAAACCGGACTGCCCGGCGAAAACCTACGCGGACACGTGGAGAACATGCCAACTCCACACAGAAAGGCACCTGAGCCGGGATTCGAACCCAGGGCCCTCTTGTTATAAGGCGGCAGCGCTACTCACCGCGCCACCGTGCCGATTGTGTTCATTTGGTCATTGTTTTGTTTTATTTCACTCCAGAATTCTATTTACTCGCAGAGTACCCACCCTACGGGGGATCTTGTTCCAAGCGTGTAACACGTTCTTCTGACGTCCCTTGTTGATGACGTGTTCTGCTGACGTGACTAATTTGATTTGCATTATTTCTTGATGTGCTTATGGGAATATTTCTGGCTCTCCGGAGGTTTATAATACTTATCATCAATTAATGTGAAGTAAAGCTGGGGCTGTGCCTATGAAGAATTCGAACCGGGTACCCTAAGTGCAGACACGCACACATAACAACACTTTTAAAGGTAAGTGTTGTGTGTCCAGTCGTTTTTTCCAACATATCGACGGTTACACCACACTTGGATAACCTTTTCACATGATCTAAACCCTTAAATCACTATGGATATTATCGGTCATAAAAGCCTTCGAACCAAATTTACTTTTACTAATTGACTGACTTCATATTTGTCCGGATGTAGGTTTTCGCGGGATGGCCGTGTCGAGCGCTCTCCCTCTCCCTCGCGACGTCTCACCTCCCACGTTGGACGAATTTGGGCCGCAGGGTGGCGCAGTGGTTACATCTGCGCCTCACAGCAAGGTAGAAGCGTTCACGTCGCGATCCCTGTCAGGTAATACTTGGTATTGCCTCCCCCGGGGCTACAATGGCGGCGCGTTCCCTACGCTGCAGCCACTCTCAG
>JAZEWU010000011.1:3342898-3368903 GCA_036362915.1 Geotria australis | reverse complement strand
CAGGCGACGTGGTGATGTCACCGACACTTAGTGGCGAAAGATCAAACTTCTGTTGAAAAATGTAGCTTAACTATACATGTTGCCAAAAAGCCACATTGCTTTGTAAGTAAATGTGGGAAGTCTGTATGGGATCCTTAGTGAAACCGTATGTTTGAAACATTGGCTTGGAACACTGGGATACAAATGCCAAACTAATGCAGGGCGCTGCGTGTTTGCATGTGACATTGTAGTAGAACAGCCATTTTTACAACTGGCATTAAATGGGGAGGGTAAGGTGGCACATTTTACAGCAATATATTTATATTGCTTTGAACTCTTGAACACTGCCATATAGACCAAGGGTGAAAGTATGTCAATCACCTTTCAAGTAACCAAAATAAGATGAGTCACATCAAATAATATTATAATCCATCAGTCTATTAAAGTTTCCCAAAAGCGTTTGCTTAAACAAAGCAATGCCGATCATCTTAGAGCGGGGACAATTAGTTGAATAAGTCATTAAATCTGTTGCTGAGGAAAGGGATGTCTGGTCCACTCTCCTTGGACTGCTGTCACCGCGACCCTCACCAGGACAAGCGGTTTAGAAAATGGATGGATGGAAGTCATTAAATCGGTTCCTTTTTTCGTGGTCGATTACTCGTGCCTCCTTTAAAAATGGTTGCCATTCCCACATCTTCCCTTGCAAAGGCCCAGCGTGACGTGGCTCTTGATGCCAATGACATCACCAAGCCCTGCCTATCTCCTCTCTTCCAGCAGTAGTCAGGTGCAGAGATAACTGTTATTTTTTCTGCCAAACTTTGGCCATGTTATGCAAATAGTAGAGTGATTGGAGCAATAATCAGCACAGTAAATGGTTACCTCAATAATATAATAGGCCAAGTGTAGACTGTTTTTAAGTTCACGGTCTCATAGTGGGCTCCTACGGTCTTTTAAATGAATGTCACTTGACAACTAAATTCTGTGGGCAAGAACCACCCTTGAACAACAGTGGGGTCAAAAGGTCAATCTGAACCTACAATTATCAGTGTCGTGCGTGGTGTTCATTGCCACCAGTAGCCTTTAGCCAGTGCTGGAAAGTCTATCCTCTCCACTTAACAAGCCCATCTGAACAGTGTAGGGCCCTAAATAGTCGCAGCAGTTCATAGGGAATTCTGAAATAGGCAGTGGTGGCAACGGTATACGACAGAATGCCATGCCGGAACGTTTGCACAACGCCAAGCTTGTGTATACTGGCCCCATTTCAGAACGTTTCAATGCAGCGCAGCACTCGTATTTTTACCGGAAACGGCAGTTAGCATGGGCTGTGAGGCGAAATAGGTTTCATACCGGAACTTCTGAATTTCCATTTTGACCTCTGCAAATCGGTATATTCCTATAAAGTGCATATACAGTACTATTGAGTTATGGTTAAGCGATAAAACTATCTAACAGCAGTTTCAAAGATACCCTACTCGGAAAAGGCGAACGCATGAGTTACTCCTGTGTAGGTCGCTATGCTGGTGCGAGTAACGGAAAGGATCGCTGTGGCTACGAGCAGCCATTCGTGTCCCTCTCACACACATGAAACTCGTCAGACTTTCCCTTTATGCTTCGGCCAAAAATACATTCCCCTGCTCCGGCAGCGCCACGGGTTCTTGTGCTGCCGCGTGCAGCGGGTGTCTGCCACATTGGCGGCACGTTCCTCCGCACATTTACATCCTTTTGTTCAGAAACCTTCTTTTCCAAAGTGTCATTTTAAAAGCAAGGCCTCTGGGCCAGCTTCCACTACCCTGTAATGATGACTGAAACAAATATACTGCTCGGAATCTCTAGGCACTTGGAAAGGGGGTAGGGTTTTTCAGTTGTCACAGAGATTAAATGTCTGTCCTTGCAATGCTGGTAGTGTCTCAGTTTACGTGTCTTATCACCTCCCTTCACAACTCAAGACTCGGATTTTCATTGCAAATCTCTTGTTTAAGTGTATTCAGTCACGTTGAAATATGTGTGTGTATACACCCAGTATGTACTTACATGCAAATGCCACCGTAATGGTGTTATTCTTTTCATGCAGGGGGCAAGAGTCACTTAGTTTAATTGAGTTTGTATTTTGATGCCCTTTCTGGTTTGTTGTTCATATATAATTTCACACTGCTTAGGCTTCTGGATGCGTATTATCTCCTGCCGCCCCTATAAACACAATTGCGGCTCTCATTTCAGAAGTATTGTACTTATTCTGATGTCACGTGAAGTAAAACATTAACTGCCCCGCCAAGGGAGGAAAATCAGCATTCTAAACATGATGAAACCACGATTTAATGTTCAACCTTCCCCACGATCTCCTCTGAGTATCTTGAGAGTTTTCTCCACATTGTTCTGCTTGGTATGTTAAGCCGATTTTATGTCAAGTGTTTTGGCACATACAAGAGGTCAACGTAAACAGGTTAATGTGCAGCCCTGCACTTACTTCCTTGTGCCACTGCTGACACAAGGGCCTCCAAAAGAGGGAGCTCTAGAGAACCCACACAGAGGGTATTTGGCCGACTCCTCCACGAGTCATGTGTCGCGCTTCTTCTGTTAATCCTGCTCAAGGCTGCCGTCATCTTGAGATCAGGCCAGGTCGGGTGTATCTCGGGTGATTTTGAGATCGCCATTGTAAGTCCATATATATATATATAAATCCAAGTAAGAGATCAAGATTCAAGGAGATTTTACTTCTCCCTTTTAAGGGAAAATCTGGGCAAGTTTGAGAAGTACAAGCAGCAAGAGAACACGTTCTAAACTTATTAAAAAAATTCTCAACACAAATAAACAGAGACATAGCATCTGTTTTCTTGCATTTCCACATCGCAGATGTTTGCACACGTAACGCACGTATCAATCCGTGACTGAGTCACGAGTGCAACATTAGCACAAACGTACACAGGACTATCGCGTGCCGTGCAAGCAGTGTACATCGCAATGGTACACATTTAGAAACGTGAGGCCCGTGAGTGACGGCGGCGCTGCAGGCGCGAGCGAGGCTTCATTGTTAGCGAGTCTTCAACACCCAGGCCCTAAGGCGCGACAGCTTTCTGCTTTTACTTTCCTCGGTAAGCTTTTCCATCTGTGCGAGCGCCCACGTCAGCCGCGAGCGGCTACAAAACAAAGTAGCGCGTCTCGCCAGCTTGCGGCGCGCAGCCTCGCACAGTGCTGACTGCTGGTCCCACACTTGAGACTGGATGAGTGGAGACCACCGTGGCTGCACATCACAGTGCTGATTGCCGCAGCGTCACACCTCCCGTTCCTTCCGGAGAGAGAGGAGGGTTGAGCCCGTGACGATTGACACCCAGCGATCCGATTGTCAATTCGGGGTCACAGTTTAAACAGTTTATCCTGTTCGTCTCATCCTTGTCATGCCATTTATATTATTTCCAGTTTATTTTGCGCACCCCCGGATGGGACGCCAGCCCATCGCAGGGTACCGGGGGCAATTTAGTCAGCAGACCAATTAACCTATGCAGCATCATGTCTCTGGACTGTGGGAAGAAACCGGAGAGCCCGGCGACAACTCACGCGGACAACGGGAGAACATGCAAACTCCACACAGAAAGGCACCCGAGCAGGGATTCGAAACCCGGGGCCTTCTTGCTGTGAGGTGGCAGTGCCATGGCAGCTAATTGACAGAGCCATATGCCACGCTGTAAGAATTTTTCAGAACAAACAAGCTCCTTTTTTTTTTACAAAAACAAGCCCCTTGGCCCTTGCGCTCTCTCTCCCACAAGGGGTGTGTGTGGCGCTGCTCCCCGTGATTGGTCGCCGTGTGCGAGTAGCGGCTTCCTTTGGGGGCCATCACCCCCACCCGTGCGTGTGTGTGCGGCCCTGCACGCCAAGTCAATATATAACCTGTTGTTCAACTCTCCCTGGCTCCTCGGAGGACTCCCAGGCTGCCTGCGTGATGCCTCGTGATGACATTGTAACCACAAACTTCTGGCTTGTTATTGCCAAACAGCACACCGCCCCCTGCACCGCTCCTGCCCACCACCATGCCCGCGTTTGAAAGCTAATGGGACAGCGAGTAACTCTGCGAGTATTGCTACACTTACACTCTGCTGGGTGGTTATGTGGTTGACAAGACTAGTGTTTGGTCTATTGGCCACTGAGCCACTTTGTAAAGAGCCAAGAATGCACGCTTTTTGTCATGTTGCTGTGTATTTTTAAACATTAAAATGTAATGTATTTATCCAGGAAAACAAGTGGTTTAGCTGTGACGCATATAGCAGGTGACATCTTTCAACACCATTTGCAAGAGGAAGCCAGTGCGAGGCGATTGATAGCGCAAATCACAAAATGTGAACATTGTTCCTATGTAGATATGAGTCCTGATGATAATAATGCAAATCCCACCGTGGTGAATATATCTTGTATGCCAGCTCTCGTGTCGGCACAGGATACTAAGTGTAAGTGTGCACACTCAGCTCTGATTCACTGCAGCGCAGCCGAACACAATCTGTTAATAATAATATTCATTGTTTATAAATAGCGCCATTAATGCAGCCGCATCACACATCGCTGTGCAATCTGCAAACACGGAGACTCGCGTGTGTATTACGATATGTTCAGCCAATGAATGAGTGTTTATACATGTGGGAGAAAATCGCAGTACCCGGAGAAAACGCACTCGTGCCAGGGGGCCAACATTTGGAGAAGGAGGGAAATGTGTCCACACTGACTGCACGACGTTAGTGCCGGTGATCCACCAACCGTTGCTGCCTCCACAGCGCTGCATTCGAGGTCGCATGCATAGCCGCCACTTGCCGGTGACGCTCATGAAATCCCAACTGCGTGGAAAAAGATGGAACATGGTTAGCGACCATGATAACTTTGGAAGCACAAACCTATTTGACTAATGCTTTCATGCCATAGCAATCCAGGGTTGATACTCCTGGCTGTAAACCTTTAATCAAGTAAATATTGCAACTTGTGTGCATAGTGATACGGTCTTGTTTTGACGTGTTGCTAACATAAGGATGGATGCTGTTTATGCACAATGCTATTCACGGGTACAACATAAGGTTATACATTTTATTGGGCTTGGAATGTCACTGAATAGAATATAGTATGGATTGAATTACTCAGAAAAGTCTGGGGGGTACGTGCGGAGTAACTGTTGTCAGCCTGACCTGTGTTGGTAAGCCAGTTGGGGGCCATAAACACACCGGCAGGATGTTATTTTTCACATTTGGATATTTGTTTCACGTTACGGGCACCGCAGCATCCCAACTCAGTTTTTGACAGATGTCAAGGAAGTTTGGGTGTGCCCTCAAGACAGCAAGGGCTTTCACATAGAGCGTGTTGTTAAGTCGGAAGAGAGCTGTCATCGATATCGCTTTTGTCAACTTCAGAGCCATGTGAAAATTATACATCAAGTTAACCAGTCAACTGCATACTTACTTTTGAGGGGTATGAAAACACACTTCTTTAACACCGCCTTCTAACTTTATGTAAACATCTTGTGAAAATATTGCACTGTGAGGTAAGCAGATCCACAGTTTGTCTTCAGACTCCAGATGCATGGCAGATAAGAAACTAGACATTGCAAACACTTCATCATGACTACAGTAGGGGTTCTCACACTGTGCTGTGGAGCCACCGTGCTTCCTGTTTTGATGGACGCCAAGTGTTTCACACATGAAGCATCTGATGCAACACGCAGCTAATCTGCAATTCAAACTTTAAAAAACACCACCCAGGCACATGGTGTTCATTGACCCTATCTCACCAGTCTAGATGCGTGGCTTTCTCCTACAAACCCACACGGGCCAGGGAAATTGCAGATTGGAATACTTTACTCTTGTTTCAAACACAGCACAAATCAAATAATCCGTGCTCCAATAATCTGCGAATCGCGGTTATTCGAGGGTTGTTGGTGGTTCGTGACTGATCCTGTAAACCGTGGCGGAGCGAACATTTCTCGCGGACCACAAACTGCGATCAAAACACGTGTGCGAGGCTTGTGCGGAGCGGCAGGAGTGGAGATGCAGGGAAAACGTGGAGGTGAGATGTTTATCCATCCATCAGCTGTGCTGACATGATTTACATAGTAGAAACGAATTTGACAATGTTTGGATTTAGAAATGAAATATAAAAAATGCCGACGAAACCCTTTAATATTGACCCATATGGCGGATTTACACCATTAGAGTCTTATCCAACCTTCTAACTTTGTAATCTGAAAATGCGTTGCGCAGTAATGGAGCGGACAGTCACACGTCGCACTTCCCCAGTTATCTGCGATCTTCCCACGGGATAACAGGAGCTGAGCGGGCAATCTCTCCTGGAATTCACGGCACACCGATTCGGCACGTTTATCTTTTTTTGCGGATTTTAAGTCTAACTTCTGCGGCGTGCCATGGGTTATTCTGTTTTTGCTGCAATGCGAAATTCAGGATATTTTGTCATAAGGCATCGAAACTGATCACAAAAACTATCCCCAGATATCGTTATGAGTCGGCCAAATTTTGTGTTGATTACATAGCTCAGGCCGTGGGGCGGCACGGTATCGAGGTGAGAAGCGCTGCCACCGCACACCAAGAAGGCCTCCAGTTTGATTCCCGGCTCGGGTGCCTTTCTGTGTGGAGTTTGCATGTTCTCCTCGTGGGTTTACACCAGATACTCCGCTTTTCTCCCAGAGTCCAAAGACATGCTGCCTAGGTTAATTGGCCTGACTAAGTTGTCCCTGGTGCTGTGCGATGGACTGGCATTCCTTCCTGGGTAAAGCCCTGCCTTGCTGCTGTGTCTGCCGGGATAGGCTCCGTCTTCACTGCGACCCTATCGTGGAGTAAGTGGGTTCTGATACTGAATGAATGAAATTAATGGCTCAGGTCATTATATCCCGGCACATGCTACAGAGGAGGAACTGTACGTGCGTCGATGCCAATGGCAGTGCGTCACTTTAGACGTTGACCCCATAAAGCAAGTGTCTCTTACCGGTAGAGTAGTGGTTATCATCGCTTGTTCGTGATGTGTACGGGGCGAAAGCAACAGGGATACCCAGTTTACACATGTTGTTCAGAAGCAATGTGACAGAAAGCAATTGTGTTTTTTTCAAATAAGGTTCACATTGTTGGCATTAGTCTTGGGAGCCGCTCTTTCGGTATAACCATGTCGGGTGTTCCTCCACTCGCCTTCGCACCCGTGAAACCCTGCATCAATAAACGGGCTCACGTTAGTTTATTATTTAACAGCATGGCAAAATCAATGGCATACGGGCTTTAACATAAAAACACTGGATACCCATGAACTAAGGTGTAAGGAATCATGTGGGGTGTCACTAAGAGTCAAACTCATTGATCCATGTGGCCTGAAGGTTGCGCTTGTAGAACAGAGTTGTCGGTAACTGAGTTGTCGGTAACTGATCCTGATAATGTGGCTTCCCGTCTTCATCGATTAACCTTTTGAACTGTATCATGATGTGAAGCCCTCTGTTGGCACTGAGCAGTCTATCGGGTCCTCCATGGATCATGTCCTTGTGGCTGGATATCATGGCGGTGAGGGATCCACTGAACGGGTTAAATCCGAGCGTGGACCTTAATAGCCCAAGCAGCTGTCAGGAGCCCACGACGTAATTTCTCCACCGCCGTTGGGCGAGACAGCCTACGTGCGGCCATGCGTCACGCTGACCCTGCCGTGCACTCCTCGCACCCGTGTACCCGTCAAATGAGCCAGCCAGCCACTCCACTCAGTTGTTTACAGGATCTGCCCTGAACCAATCGGCGACCAGATAACCCGACACCAATCGGCCAGCCAATCTACGGGCTCCAGTAGAGCTTGGACGGTGATGAATGGTGTCATGCCACCGGTGCGCTGGGCACTCGTGGCGAGGTGTCGGCTGTGTTGTGGATTGAGGGCTCTTGACGTTCCGCCATACATGCGGAGAACAAGACGCTCCGTGTCAGAAGTCGTCGCAGCTGCGAAACACGCCACGTTATTTATTGATGGCCTTGTGACTTCTCAAGAGCATTTCTAAGATGAGCCGACAGTCTTAGACTGAATAAGAGCCAGTTTACCAGCCACCATGTGGTTAGAACATTCTAAGTTCACAATGGCAGCCCCTGGCCTTTGATAAGGAGTGAGCAATCCCTCGTGAGTGGCATAATTAACATTTATGGTGCGGGGGTAATAGAGCCAATGTTCCTGCTGGGTTGAATGGTGCCCAGTGTTGACAATAATGTGTTATCTTGAACACACAAATTCTAACCTTCCAGCAAATTCAGTTTGATCAGCAAATTAGCGACAGGGGAAAACTGCAGTATAGGGCCGAAAAAAACGGCCGTTATCTTCAACCCTGTAACTTTGTTCAGCGTTCCGACTCGTTAAATGTGACGTCAATGTAGCCTGTGACAGGCTTCGCAACCTTTTTTTGCACCTCAAGGCCGACTTGGGTCTGGTCTCCACGGACCACTAGGTCTGGTCTCCACGGACCACTAGGTCCCGCTCGTGCCCCACCGATGGGGCACGACCCACCGGTTGAAAATGGCGGGCCTATGACATAAGTAAGCCTTCCAGGAGGTGCCCACACTGATGAAATGTCTGGTCACATGCAACTGCATGGTCAAAAATGTCTACGTTGTCTAATATAACAATAATAATTTACATTTCTTCAGTACCTTTCACCCAAAGGTCACCAGATGCCTCACAAACACAACAATGAAAGCAACAACACTCAGGCAGATAAACGCTGCAATAAAGTCCGTACACTTTTCGGAGTGGGTGTAAGTGAATCCCACGGCCTGGAGGACGCACGGGGAGACCGCCAGACACCCACCGAGTGAACATGTGACCCTGGAACAGCCCTGGCACGTCGCTATCAAAAGACCGGACGAGTCCAGCTGCAGTTTCGAGGTGCAATAGATGACAGATATCTGACGGGGCCGCATGATCGAGTGCCGTGTAGGTGAGCAGGAGGGTTCGGAACTCCACCGGGAGCCTGACCGTCAGTCAGTGCACAGATGCCACCACGGCGCTGATGTGCTCCGTGATTGATGTATGGATGAGAAGCTTACCGGCTGCGTTTTGCACGTGTTGGAGTTGATAAAACAACTTGGTGGGGGTGTGGATTAAAATTGGTCTTAAGCGCTGCTTTTTCATGCCAGCTGTGCCGAGCGTTCCTCCTCTCACAGAGCTTGTCGCTATACCAGGGCGAAGGTTTACTAGGTGGGCTACATTTATTTGGACTGTGGGAGGAAACCGGGGTGCCCTGCGAAAACCCACGCGGACGCGGGGAGAGCATGCAAACTCCACACAGAAAGGCACCCGAGCCGCTCGTGTCACTTGCTCGTTTGAGCTCGTTGTCAGAATTCCACATTCACACGGCAGAGGCAGTTTCCGCGCATAAGCACAGCTGCCGACCTTTCACGACGCCAGCCGACTGTGTTCTCACTGTGAGACGAATACTCTGCTGTGCACTGATGAAGCATGAGAAGGCCTCATTAACAGTTGCATTTTGTAACCCGCAGTGCCAACTGTAGCAAAGGACGGACAACAAACACACTTATTCGGGAACACACTCATCGCCAGCGGCGGCACCTGGTGCACGGGTGACGTGTGCGCGCAGGTGTCTCCTATCTGCGGCTCGTGGAGAAAACAAGTGTGGCAACGATCGTGGGCTTTATGGTGCACTGCCTGTTGCATAAGAAACATCTAGGCCACTGTGAAACAAAGCGGAGGAGCCGCTTGCGGAGTCCGGAGCGCGAACATACCTTTGAACGTTGTCAGGTAATACTTGGTATTACCTGCGAATTCTACCAAACACTTCGAGGCCGAGCTGAAAGACAACGATGTCCAGAGGCTGACCATCGTGCTTCGAAGAATCGCAAAGAAGAAGAAGAACGTTGGCTTATTGCCGGCGCTAGAAAGCCAAGTTGGCGACGTACCTTGTACAGCAGGTACTGTATTGTTCGTGAGCATAATGTCAACATTGACTTTTGGGTTTGAGTCCCATCTGCTGGGCTTTGGCTGGGTCTACCGGGGGCTCGAATACTAGAGAGTGAGCTGCTCCCAGACCGACGTTGTCTCATTGGTTACACCTCACTTGCATAACTTTTCACGTGACCTAAACCCTTAAAACACTACGGATAAATGTCAATTATAGCAATGACGAACACCACTGCAGTAATACTGAGGGAAGTGCTCGCGTGCTGCACATTGCCAGCTCCTCACTGTTTGCTCGTGTGCAGCATTCAGCGGACGCGCGAGTTAAAAGTTACAGTCGTCACGTGTGCCCTGCATGCGTGACTACAAAGTTCGGCAAACAGATAGAGCGGACCCCCAAGCCAAGCTGGGTGGCAGGGTGCCGCAGTGGTAACATCTGCGCCTCACCGGAAGAAAAAGGCCTGCCCAAGGCAATTTGATTCCCACCTCGGGCACCTTTCTGTGTAGAGTTGTGTGTTCTCCCCCTGTTCTGCGTGGGTTTCCTCCGCGTTTTCCCGTTTTCTCCCACAACTCAAAAACACTCATTAAATAATTGGCCGATAACAATATACAGTCTCTCCTCGACTTCCGACATATGTGACATATGCGACTTACGACCACCCGGATTTACGACAGCTGTCCTAGTAACCCTATGATATTATTTTCGAGTCCCGACGGTTGGTCGTAAAGTTTAACGACGACCGCTCCAACATTGGCTAGCCGCGCTGCACCAAGGCAGCCATATTTGTTATTGTCTGGGTCTCGGTCTGTATTTGGGTGTCTAAGAGCTGGTTGTGTTTTGTTCACAAACTGTTATTAAGGTATTTTCGACTTACGACCAAATCGACTTAAGACGGGATCATCGGAATGTAGCCGCGTCGTAAGTCCAGGGGAGACTGTATCGGAAACGGTGCCTGGCGGGTTGGCGCCGGCTTACTGCCTGGCTGACTCTCCACCCCTCTGCGGTTTCCTCACGTCTCCATATCCGTGTCTCATCCATGAACAAACAGGTGTGCAATGTACACGCATTGTAAATTGTATTATTATTAACCTTAACTAAAATGGTCTAGTGTTATTTACGTTTGTATTTTCGAATCTAAATTTACAAGTGGCCGACACGATTCATGGCGATGAACTATTGGCAGGCCCACGGATACCGGTTCAGGGCAGGACAGCATGTGTCGGAGGACGTCCCGGAGTGCTGCAGCTTTACGGGCGGATGTTTAAATCACATCGGATCGCTCGGCCAATCGTCGGCAATACCAGTCGCGCTTGCAGCTTTGACGTTTGTTGCCGGTGGATTCCTGCCACCGGCAACGGTTGGCGCGGGCGGCATGGCTGCCATCCACACGGCACACAATGCGGCCGGGGAAACCGCGCGCGTGTGACATCGGCCGGGTGTGGTTGTCGCGGCACGTTTCAATCCCGTGACTCGGACGTCGAGTGTTTGGAGAGTCTTGAATTGTCGCCATTGGTGACGCGTATGATATACTTACGCGGTGCCTAACAGTGCGACGATGCCTGGTCACTGAGGGTGATGGGCAAAGTCAGTCCGTTTATTTTGGGTAAAGCCCATCGAGCTGAGAAGTTCATCAGTACAGTGTGTTTGCCTTTGTTCAGTGCCTGTCATTAATCCTTCCAGAGACACACTTTTAATCCGCATGTGACCGAGTGGGTCTGTCTTTACCTCTCTGCTTCTTCTTCTTTGCGATTCTTCGAAGCAGCACGATGGTCAGCCTCTGGACATCGTTGTCTTTCAGCTCGGCCTCGAAGTGTTTGGTAGAATTCGCAGGCAACACCAAGTATTACCTGACAGGGAACGCGACGTGAACGCTTCTACCTTGACCCCCACCTCTCTGCTGATACTATGCCTTTTGTGCAATCTTAAGTTACAAGGCTGACACTACCAAACAAGTCAGGGGTCATTCGACCATCGCCTATGCGTGTGTGCGCTTGCGCGCGTGTTTCCATTTGTCAGCATTTTACAACGTTATACGTGTTTCTTTATTTCCATGCAGGTTTGTTTGTCATGGATGAAGACTCGCCCACCAACGACTGTGAACCGTTCTTTGAGTCGGATGGAGAAGAGGAGAGTACGGATGGTAAGCGTCTCGCCTCGAGCAATGTGCGATCACTACTTGTGAAGTTGAAAGTGGAACCCAAACGGTTTAAACATCCCTCATGTGCCCTCACTGCTTGGGAAGTGCAGTAAATATGTATTGTACTGTAGTTCCATGCCCTTACTTATATTCTCCCTACTTTTGCCAATCTGTGCTGATCAGAATGGTGAAGTATGGTCAAATAACCCCAGGTACCCGGGCGGCATGGAGAGGCACTCATCCAGCAGTGGACTAACCAAGCTCGTACATGTACTGGGGAATATCCTGTCATAAATCTCCACGCTACTCAGCTAGTGCTGTGCAGCCAGAACAACACTGTGTCGGGGGCTGTTATAGGCCGAGTTGACCCAGGAGAGGCCCAGCCCACATTTTTTGCTTGGTTTTTTTGCACAGCCAGAACCTAAAGCCAGCTTGCCCGATCTGTAACTCGGCACGCGACGGCTATGCATCTGAACATCCACATGAGTCCCAGACAGATACAAACACAGGCACGCTGCGGGACAAGCGAAGGAGATGGCGTCCACGTTATCTGCACCACTGCGGCCTCTTACCCGAGTGTGTACCTGCATCAGTGTGTGCCTGCATCAGGGACCCTCCGCTTCGTTTGGATGTCATGTCCGCACACTGTCACCGGTAGCGAAGACAAAACTCTCAAGCGGTTTTTACCTTTAAGTAGGAATGCTTTTTTGGTTTTATGGTTTTGCTGCTTGTTTTTACTTGTAACAGCCTCTCGCTATATCGTATATCGAGCCAGTGACACACAGTCCCAGATGTGTCAATGCTGTGATGCTATATTTCGGGGCTAAGCAGCGACACCCGTGCCGCGAGTGAGGGCAGTTTTGTTGCTCGCGCCTCCCCCGGTCTGGGTGTCTCCCTCCCCGGAATCCTCACTTCACCACTTCACATTTCTCAGCCCTGCTATGAACATTAATAATCCATAAACACTTTAATTCTTGAAGCCCTCTTGCCTTTATTACCGTTCACCTTGATCCCGACAGCGAGCGTGAAGGCTCGCTAAACCTTTAATCGTCAATCTCATTTATGTAGTTACACTTCAAGGTTACCCTGTTAAACTTCAGACGACACCACTTTACGCCTATGTTTATTCACTTAATATTGCCCTCTGTTTGAAATTGTGCTTTTAAATCATTCAAGATCATATATTGGTATTTATGAACTAATTCATCCAAACTTGTCAACTATAAAATCTCAACACATTCATAAAAAACACTATGCCCTTGAAAGGAAACCTATATAATAGATGCAAAGGCAAGGCCCTTTTTGATAGTAGAATGGGTTATGTGCTGTTTAATTTTTAAAAAAGTATGTAATTGGCACATAAATTGTTGACGAACAAGAGCCATTGCCCAAAACATTGCCTAGTACGTTTCCTTTTAAGGCCACCGTGTTATTGACGATTGTCTTGCGTTGTTTTTGTTGTCTATGCTTGTGCACCACTGCCAATGCAGCAACATCGTCACCAAATCATTTGAACAAAAGAATCCTTTCAGTGACGCCTCAATCCTCAATCTCTACTTCATGAGAAGCTACTTTTCATACGTTGCTCCGAACGTTTGGAGGTGATGGGCCTCAATACAATAAAAGTGCCAACAAAAATAGAAATACCGTATTCTCCCCATCATAAGATGCTCCAGAAGATGAGACAAACTCCACACTTTGGGGTAATAAAAAAAAACCTAGTTATATCATTACGAGACAATAATGGTGGGGAGCTGACATCGAGAGCATGATAGCGAATTTAACGTGCGGAGCGTTGTTGTCTGAGAGATGATTCTGAACAGCTGATGGTATCGTCTGTCCTCGAGGTGGCCATGTGTTGCGATGGAGAACCGTTTTCCAAAAGGGGATTCTGAACAAATTGATCGAAACACGTTTTCTTGGAAGACAACGTTCTATCCGTATTATAAGAGGCACCACCAACGTTTGATTTAATATACATACAGGGATAAACCGTGGCCTATTTACAGAATACGGTACTAAACACAACAAATAGGTTGTTGTCACTTGCATGGCCCAACATAGGAGTTTGACCGCATTGAAGTGCAAAGTGAAAATTTGGTGAATGGATATTTTCACCACAACCAATCAGTCCCTTTCATATTAGTTTGTGTGGAGACAAGAGTGTGTGTTTGGAGCTCTGCCAAGACACAACAATGCTGTGTCTCTGTGCATGTAATACTTGGCTCAAACATGTATCTGGTGCCCCCTAACTGGAAAGGGGCGCGTGTGGAGCAGCATCTGCTTCCTCAAGAGAAGGGGGTAGAATGATTCTCGCAGCCTGGCAATTCGATGAAATGTTGTAATCCAGGGTCAGGATTCGATCTCAGAATGGATGATTGTGATTGTTGTGAATGGTAGTGCCTCTAGTGGCTGCGTGGGTGTGACGTGCACCTACGGCCCTACGCCATACGCCAGTGGTCTCCAACGTATATAAACACTTTTAAAATCAAAGCGCGACACAAGATTGACCCTCAAACATTGTACTTTATTAAAACTCGAAAACATCTAAGCCATGCGTAACACATATACTTAGTGTGACAACTGTGCTTGCTGGTGCACTATCTCCAGCATCTTGCATTTGCGACCTTTGGCCACCACAGTTCGGCACGGTGGTGCGGTGAGTAGCGCTGCCGCCTCACAGCAAGAAGACTGGTTCGAATCCTGGCTCAGGTGCTTTCTGTGTGGAGTTTGTGTATTATCCCCGTGTCTGCGTGGGTTTTTGCCGGGCACTCCAGTTTCCTCCCACAGGCCAAATACATGCTGCTGCATAGGTTAAGTGGCCTGTGGACTAAATTGCCCTCTGTACCCTATGATGGACTGGCGTCTCACCCTCGGTATAGACCTGCCTTGTGCCCTGTGTCTGCCGGGATAGGCTCTGGCTCACCGCGACTCCGTACAGGATTAAGCGGTTTCTGACAATGGATGGGGTGGCCACCACACTTTTAAATTCCACCGTACAGAATCTCGGCTTTTCAACTTTCAATATATATTTTGCAAATGTAAAAATCGACTGTTCCAGACTCTGGGATCGGCCAGTTAATCGCGATCGACTGGTTGGAGACCACTGCCTGTTTGGCACGATACACGACTAGGAGGAGTCTCGCTGCAGGAGATGCCTGTCGTGAGCACGTGGCCTCGAGGCAACACGGGCAATGAGGAATAGCGAGCGCGAGGGGGCACTGCAGAGTGCCCCCTCCAGAAGCTGACCATCGTGCTTCGAAGAATCGCAAAGAAGAAGAAGACAGCCCCCATGACACGACTCCCAGTCACGGCTCCACGCGTGGCCACTAGGGGGAGACAACGCAACCTTGAGAGCTGCTCCCCACCGAGCTGGACCCGCGCCACGGAACGCGCCCCATCACTAATCCTCAACACGAGCCCGCGGGCCACCCTGCAGTCAAGCTGATGGTGTTTTGTGGAAAATACCAAGTCTACCGCATTTCCACGGACTTCTTCCTATGGCTTTGCTGACTACTCACAGACCACAGGCTGGGACCCACTGCTCTAGCACCGCCATTCTCAACTGGTGGGCCGCGCGTGGTCCATCGGTGGGGCACGAGCGAGACCTAGTGGTCCGTGGAGACCAGACCTAGTGGTCCGTGGAGGCCAGTGGTCCGTGGAGACCAGACCCAGTGGTCCGTGGAGACCAGACCCAAGTCGGCCTTGAGGTGCACAAAAGGTTGAGAACCCTGTCACATGCGAGATTGACGTCACGTTTAGCGAGCCGTAATGCTGAAAAAAGTTACAGGGTTGAAGACAACAGGCGTTCTTTTCAGACCTATGCTGCAGTTTTCGTGCCAGGTGAACGAGTGACTCTTAAAATAAGGTTGTTAGATTTCAGGCTGATTTCTGATGATTGTAAGATAAACCACAGTTCCAATGTTTACATCAGACTGCAAATATCAGCTGTATGATGCAAGGTTGCATGTAAGGTTGAGTTAGAGGATGAGCGTTATTCAAGCACATCACATACTTCTCACACAGTTGCGTTCATGCTTCACCGCACACGAACTGATAAATAAAGTGTTTAATCCTGTCACACTCCGTTTGCCGCTTATAAAGCCACAGATATAAATATAAATATTTATGAGTAGCCATGAGAACTGCTGATGCTCATAAGATTGTCACATGTTCAGATCGTTCCGTAATCACGCGTGTTCTCCGCAAGACCAGGGCTGCTCGTGAATGTGTTTGCGTGCATGAGGGTGGTGAATTGGTGTCTGCACTGTAATCTGATTTACAGCTGTGTGTACCACCAGACTATGTAAACAATGCATATATGAATCTGACTTCAGCTTTGACTTGGCCTACTGTATAAAATTGGTATCAAGTATACGCTGTCGGTATCAAGCGCTAGAGAGGCCTCAATGGATGCTGCATAAAAATTCATACCACAAAGTTCTGTAAATGCCACGTTGTTTAAAACGTTAACGAACTCGCCTAGAAGGGAATGCTTTACAGAATGTGTTATGGTGCAGTGTGGAAATGTCAGCCCTTGGTTAGACAAAGGTGGCCGGGCGTGACGCTGCCAACACCATCGCATTGCGTGTCGTGCCAGCCTTCGTAGGTGCTCGTTAACGGTGCTGGTCTCGTGTTAATGCTGTACGGGGAACGCTGACGCCGGCCGTCCTGTGTGAGTGTAGACGGCAGCCTGAGTGAGGACACCAACTCGAGGGCTGGCTTCCACCAATACGCAAAGTCGCTGCCCGTTCGAGTGCCGCTGTGGGGCTTCAAGGAGCAAAGTGAGCATCCGCAGCACTTCCAGCAGCAGCAGTATCAGCAGCAGCAGCAGTATCAGCAGCAGCATCAGCAGCAGCATCAGCAGAAGGGCAAGCACGTGGACGTCCCAGAAAAAGAGGCCAGGGTAAGAACACCGCACTCGAGCACTCTCTCTCTCTCTCCGTTGCTGTTATTTTGCAATAGCCACGTGGTGTCCCTTGTCCTTCCTTCGCGATATTTCATCTCTCACGTTGCAGCAATCGTCTGCCCAGGTGTCACGTGTGGAAGTTGTGTTTTTGTTGTTGTGGGTGGCTGCGTTTTTTTCTTTGCTGTTGTGTGTGTCTGTGTGTGTTCTTGTGCTTCAATGTTGATTGTTTAATTTAGATTGGCGTTGTTTCCCGCTCGTGTCTGTCTCTCTGTCTTCCTGTCTCTGTGTCTCTATGTCTTTCCCTGTCGCTCACCCTCCCTCCCTGTCTCCCTCTGTGTTTGTCTTTAAGGAAGTGACGACCATCTTTGGGGACGCTGGCAGATTTTTGCCGCTCTTAAGATTGCCAGTTTCACGACCTTTCAGTATATTCGAAGCAGCCTTAATCATTTATTTTTGTTGCTTTGGTTTTTATTGGTTGTTTTTTCTTTCGCTGTTGACATGCCGTTCTCTTCGCGGCCCTTGTGCAGCGCTTTGTGACCCTCGGGTGGAAGGCGCTATATAAAATGCTATTATTATTATTATCGTGAGCGATTCTCATACATTGAGCCGTGAAAAGCCACATCGGTGCACTGGAGCACGTTTCTGGATGACTGAGACGCTCGCCACAGCTGCAGACACTTGTCGCGAGCGAGCGGAGTGTGTGTTTGTGTTGACGCTCGCGCCGGGGAGATGTGCCTGTGGTTGAGCTCGGTGATTCGGTGATGCGCGGAATAGTTGGGGTGCATGCGCCTTTTTTGGCGCATGTAAATAAATTAAACTTTCATTCAATTTCGAAAGTATAACTTCGAAGAGAGAACGACTCAGAGGCGCGAGGAAAGCGCAGAGAGGCAGAGGAGGCAGCCAGGCGGTTTGCCAGCACCAACATATTGCCACACACTGCGTCCTATATGTTATGATGTTACCGGCCAATTAATTAACGAGTGTTTTTTTTAAGTTGTGGGAGGAAACCGGAGAACTCGGAGAAAACCGACGCAGAACAGGCGGAGAACACACAAACCCCACGCAGAAAGTTGCCCGTGGCGAGAATTGAACCGCCTCGGGCAACACCTTCTTTATGTGAGGCACTTATGTTACCACTGTGACACCCTTCCAAGCTCCAGCACCTCATGCTGTCTGAATCCAACACTGGCATCGAGGATTAATCCACCAAAGGACAATCAGTAGCATCGTGCAGCGAGCATTCTGCCCGTAGACAGAATCCCGTTACGGTTCCCCCCTCAGGGCAACGTTTGCCGCCGCTCTCTTCATGCGCCCGCACGCCCTTGCTGAGCATAGCCGAGCATCGTCGTTCAACCCTCCTAAATAATGTTACCCCATTCTCCTCCTTCAGCTCATTCCCTCTCAGCACCACCTCGTAATCAGCTCATTCCATGCCCAAGCCACATTTCCTTCCTCTTGATAATCAATCGGACGCGTGCAAGTTCTTGTCCTTGACGCAGGACCTCTCTCTTCGCTTGTTTTTCGTTGCCGCAGGTGAACGCGCCGGACCTTGATAAGATCGCGGCCAGCATGAAGGCCCTGGCCATGAGCGTGACGGACGGCACGGAGATGTTTGGCGACCTGCCGCGGCCACGCCTCAACACGGGCGAGTTCCAGAAGCTCTACCGCAAGAAAAAGTGAGCTTCGCAGTCAGGTGACGCCGTGACGCGCCGCCGCCTCCCGTGCGTGTGTATCCTAGCAACGCGTCCATGGAAACAATGTGCAGGGACAGCGGCCGCTCCGTTCCCAACACGTCGCGACGTGAACGCAGGAGCACGCGTGGAGGCGCCGGCCGTTTGGGACAGCTGTGCTATTGACAGCCGCCGTCCTAGCGCGCCAGACCACCACCAGGCACAACAGCCGTGGTACAGCTGCGGTACAGATGCTGACAGTATGCAGAAACCAATACTGATGATTACAAGTAATATTTTCCCTTGCTGGCGGCATGGTGGCAGATTGAGTCGCGCTGTTTTCTCACAGTAAGAAGGGTCCCAGCTTCGATTCCTGGCTCAGGAACCTTTCTGCCTGGAGTTTGCATGTTCTCCCCATGTCTGTGGGTTTCTGCCAGTACTCTCGTTTCCTTCCACAGTCCAAAGACACGCTGCCTAGGTTGATTTACTAAATTGTCCCCGGTGCCCTGCGATTGACTGGCATCCAATCCTGGGTTTAACCCTACCTTGCACCGTGTCTTTCCAGATAGGTTCCGGCCCCCCGTGCCCCTATATACAAGATTACTTGGGTAGTCTTCTAGGGTAGTGATAATGACGATGATTTTCCTTGCTCATCCATCACCAGCATGGGGATCTATGTAGGACTCGCCCATCCTCGCTAGACGTCGTAGTGAGGATGTTGCATGAAGTGATATCTCTTGCTCATGTCCATTACTCACATATGCAGTTTTAAAAATCACAAGATCCAAGCTGTTGTGTAAAATTGGTTCTAGATGTTAATGTATTGGTGTCTCTGTGCCGTGCCCATCGTTTCATTATTCAGCCGTTCACTCGTGACAAGTTATTAAGTTACATATTTCTCTAGGTGACCGAAATTAAAGCAGTTAAATGTATATTCCATCAATGCGCGATCACTCTTTGTGTGGTTCAGTGGCGAGACAATGTTGCCCCACCAGCGTGTTTGTGATGTCTAAGCTGTCGCCTCGATCATTCCTCCTTCACCTATAACACACAGTCACACATTTTGTGAACGCATTTCCCAACCGTTTCTCTTGCTAGAATGAAAGATGCAAAAGTGTAGTTATTTGTTGGTTGGTAATCACTGTTAATTCGTTGTTTATGGATGTACTGAGCATGCTGTTCGTCTTCTTTGCGATTCTTCGAAGCACGATGGTCAGCCTCTGGACATCATTGTCTTTCAGCTCGGCCTCGAAGTGTTTGGTAGAATTCGCAGGCAATACCAAGTATTACCTGACAGGGATCGCGACGTGAACGCTTCTACCTTGACCCCCAGCATGCTGTTAAAGCGTTATGAATCCCTGTTGCGTGCACTCCTGGATTTTGTGCTGCTTGTCCATTGCTTGGATATTCAGGTCGAACCAAAACGAGGGCAGATAAACTCGTGTCCACTGCTGCCGTGTGATTGGAATGCGTTCACGGATTGAACTTGGCCACTGTTCAGAATGTTTTAGTAGCAAGGTGTATATAGCAAGGTGAGGAGCACAGAAATCCGGGAGAACCTCATAGTTGAGTCGCTGCTCCTTTGGATTTAGAGGAGCCAGTTGAGGTGGTTCGGGCCTTTGGTAAGGATGTCCCCTGGGAAGTCTACCAGGCACGGCCCACTGGGCGGAGCCTAGAGGCCGACCCAGGACACTCTGGAGAGATTATATCCTTCAGCTGGCCTGGGAACGCCTGGGAATCCCCCAGGAAGAGCTGGAATCTGTTGCTGATGAAAGGGATGTCTGGTTCACTGTCCTTGGACTACTGCCACCGCGACACTTACAAGGACAAGCTGTTTCGAAAATGGATGGTGGATGTACTAAACACCAGCCGTTTGTTCCCTTTAGGAATGAACATCAAGAGGCCATATAGAACCCATCTCATCAACTGAAGAACCACAGCTTGGCGCACAGCTGTAGATGTAAAATAATATCTATTATTATTTCCAGCCATTCTCAATCTACCAGTGGGTGGATGCCTCCCCATGCCGTGTCGGGGAATGCATTTTTTTTTTGTTTAACCATACTTTGCCACGCTGCTCAGAGCGGTTCGGTGAAGAGGAGCAGAACTGGCCAGGTATTGAACTCGGGTTGCACCGTTCAGTTGCAGCGTGCTAATTACTCCGCCACCACTCCACCCCTATTTACTGGGTACTTGGCTTAATATGAACCTGTTGATTAGTTTGAAAACTATTAAGATGTTCAAATTAATCCTGATGAAAACATACTGCTAAGCAGCATTTAAGCAAATGCTGACTGTACAATAGACAAACAGAGAAATGCGATTGGCACAGCTTCATTTTCAAATGTTGTTTTGATTGCCCATGACACGCAATAACTCCTTAAGGGCCAGTCAAATATAACTGTAACTTGCATGGTGGGTTCAGTGACGCTGACTCGATAATGAAAACTATATGCGTTTGTTTTGGTCGCTGTAGGGCATTGCGATATTGTTGGGTTTATCACAGGACATCTGATATAGATAACTGATACATGAAACAAAGAGCGCGCACACAGGCACCTCTTTCAAATTGCCATTCCTCCACTCGTGAAGCTTTGGGATTTTATAATAAATTGCGAATACAATAGTTCTACACAATGTACCATCCTCTGTCAATGCAAAGTATACCCCCTTTTTAATATCTGAAAACGGCCCCAAAATTTAAATGTCAAAATTATTTTCTAACCAAGTAAACATCCTTCCCGTTGCTCATTTAATAATAATAATAGCGTTTTATATACGTCCTTTCACCCGAGGGTCACAAAGCGCTGCACAAGGGCCGCGAAGAGAACGGCATGTCATCACTGAAAAATAAATAAATAAAAACCAAAGGAACAAAAAAAATATTAAGGCTGCTTCGAATATACTGAAAGGTTGTGAAACTGGCAATCTTAAGAGCGGCAAAAATCTGCCAGCGTCCCCTAAGATGGCCGTCACTTCCTTAAAGACAAACACGGAGGGAGGGGGAGACATAGGGAGACAGGAAGACAGAGAGACAGACACGAGGGGGAAACAACGCCAATCCAAATCAAGCAATCAACAATGAAGCACATAGACACACGCAACAGCAAAGAAAAAACGCAGCCACCCACAACGACAACAACACAACTATGCTTTCATCAGTAGCAATGGGTTTTTTTCATCAGTAGCAATGGGTTTTTTTCAGGTGGTATGTAAACGACACGAACCTTACAGTTGGAATAACAGCGCTGTTATTCCAACTGCAAGCTTTGCAACGAATGTTTTATTTTAAACCCGGGTCTTTGCGGCTCACGATATATTTGTATCATTATTTGCTGGTCTTTAAGGGGTGACTGGAAACGCTCGCCGACAGAGCACCATAGCGAGGCACGTCGCTCGGGAAGAGGAGGCGAGGCCGCCGTGGTTTCGTCCCGTGGACCAGTCGCCCGTTGTTTATTTGCCTCCGCGTGGTGTTGCTGTCGAGGCCTACAGAAGCCAACGAACATTGACGAGTGCTCTGAAGTCACTTTTCCATTGCGCGTGGCTGGCTATAACTATTAAACCTCGGCTACACACACACCTGCATTCGCATGAATAGTTATACATCATTGATTAGCTGTCCACATGGTTTTGCTCTCACGGAAACACAATTCGTTTAGCACTTTATAATGCTCAGTTACTTCGTGTTCACCGTTGCTTATCAGGAAAGGGTTAACGGGCATTTCTAATCATATTATACAGATGTGTAGCTATATAAATCCACAGCATTGCAATGGCAGCCGTGTTTTAATAACTCACGTAATGAAAAACATGCTACAGTATCTGTCACAAGGTATTACATGTGTTTTGTTGAGTTGTGTAGCCTATGTTTGCAGGCCAATGTCGCGTGTTTTGGGCAGATGTACCGTAGCTGCTTCTGTTAGCTGGAGAGAAAAGCAACCTGCAAGAAAATCCCCTCAATCCTGATTATACCGTGTATTTAATAAGGATATCCTTTAAGGACGATTATAAAAACCAAACTGTCTTCGGGGCATTCGAGAAAAATGTCTGTTTTGTGCAACACGTTTGAATAGTGAATTATAGCGCGTTAACAAAGATGTGCATGTACGTGATGTGAGAACATGCGTGAAACGTTGTTTGTAATTTAAAGTGGGTGTACATATAGAGAATAAGTTAAAATACATCGAAACCCTTAGAACACCGTCTGTAAGTACACCGACCGTGCTCACGCTCAGAACGTACGAGGTAACGACAACTGTTTTTCATCGTGATTGAGGAAGATAATGTTGACAACAAAACAACATGAACATTGGTTGAGTGATATTCGCTACTTTGAGTCACTGGTTAAAAAGCATTTCACAATGAGTCAGATATTAAACGTGTCCCTCGTATATATGTATTTTCAGCTATAGCTCGCGAGCGACGCGGGTTCCGTGTTATCTCGCAGCGCGCCCGGTGTCTCCCCGCTCCGGATGTCGGCCGTCGACGCGCTTCGAACGCGTCGACGTGAACTCTGATCCAGCTTCCGTTGCGACAGGTCGATCACGCAAACATCGAACGGCAACGTCTCCCCACAGGGGTTAGCGGCGTACAGCATACCACGTGAGTCACTGCCCCAGGTCACATGGCCTCAGTGCTTGAGACGCCCCCCGTCGTTCCCCTGGATCCTCGCTTGATCTCCACCACGAGGAGCTCGCCGAGCGACCGACCGTCTCTGAGTGCCGCCGGTCGCTCGCTGGCGGGTTTGGCGAGCGGCCACCCACGGGGCCGTCGCTCGCACAAGCTCCACCGCGAAGGGCCCAGCGCCAGTGCCAGCCTCTGTCGTGGGCCAGACGGGGGCCTGATCAGCTGCTCACCTACCCCAGACTCACCGCACACTGCTGGGACGGCCCAAAAATATAAGTTTAATGTAAGTGCCGAGATCTTGTGTTAATGGCATTTACACTTGATTTTGTTGACGCTTGGGTTGGTGTTCGTCTTAAAGTTTGGCCTTAAGTGTTACGTGAGCAACACAAATCTCTAATTTGGTTCGGAAGGTAGCGTGGTTTACTGCCCATGGGAATAAAAGATGAGGTAGTGAGACCAAGAAGGTCAATGTAAAGGGCTTTTGGAAGAGCCCAGCACCAAAGTGTGTGAGTGCTGTGGCAAACCTTGAGTCGTTTGGTAGTACTGGAGGGACGAATATTTTTTTAAAGTACAGACTGTACTTTGTCACGATTCATTAAATAACACTATTACAATTATTGGGGGAGAAAACAAGTTAAGAATGTCCCTGCACATAGAGCTTGTGCTCCCACAGGCAGAGGGGCCGTCCTCTGCCGAGTGTCGCTGAGGCAGTGTGATGCTGTTGGCGCCCAGCAGGCAGGTTAGATTGAGGAGTTCGCTTGATGTTTCAGAGCGCCGTAGAGAATTGAGCCTCTTATCACAGGTAGCCCAACGACATGTCATTCTATGCATGGCACTGTGATGCAGTGACTAGCATTGCCGCCTCACAGCAAGAAGGACCCGGGTTCGTTTCCGGGCTCAGGTGCATTTCTGTGTGGAGTTTGCATGTCCTCCCCGCGTCCACGTGGTTTTCCGCCGGGGACTGCGCTTTCCTCCTACAGTCCTAAAACATGTTGGCTAGGTTCATTTGGCCTACTGACTAAATTGCGCTTCGATGGACTGGCATCCGATCCTGGGTATAGCCCTGCTTGTGCCCTGTGTCTGCCGAGACAGCCCCCCGCCGCCCACGACCATGTGCGGGCTTAAGCGGGTCCTGATAATAATGATGACGACGACGTTATTATACGCTAGTAACACGATCGCAGGTTGTTTCGTGATTTCGGATGCGCGTGGTAAAAGCTAAAGCTGAGTGTTCCCGTGTGTTTTTAAATGCCACTTAGCGCCAATGGTAAAGCATGCATTGATGCGCAATCCAAAGTTCAGATTGATTCAAGATTAATTCATTGAATCGTGCAGAGGAATCAGTTGTTACAAAATGTATACAAATTACGTGCGAATGTTACATTTAGGCTAATGCCGTGTACAACTAGGGTTCTGTACTTGTATAAACAAGGCAAAAAAAACTACCACCAGCGAATCAACTTTTTTACGGAGACAAAAATGAAATTGTCTGGAATCCAATTCGTGGCCGTCGTGAGTCGTGACGACGCGTGGAGCTGCTGCAGGAAAGCATCGCCTTGATGACTGCTTACCGGCCAGATCGATGCTCGTGTGTTTTGATTCGCCACTGAGCGCCATCTGCACATTTGTTTGATGTATGGTTCGTCGGGTTTGTAGTATTTTGTAATGTTTCTGAATTACCGATGTGGTTAGCTTCATGTTGGCCAGGAAAAAAAAGTGCAACATTTTTAAATAAAAGTTTAAAAGATGAACAAATATGCTAAGTACAATTTTGTTTTGCATTAATGAAGATTTAAATACATTTTTGTAGAGTATTCTGAAGAAAAGTATTTTCAGCATTAAATAGATAGACTTTATAATGCTCAAAGATTATAGCGACATTATTTTCTTAGCTGAATTTTGATTTCCCATTAGAGCAGTTCTTGTTTTTCCAAAGGTATTCTTTTGGTTTTCCCAGAAAGCACTGGAGGTGGGCTTTGTTCGGTTCTTGTTACAAATGTAATTTGTACCATTGTTCCATTTGTTACTGTACACAGTGTGCAACAAACGTTGTTACTGTACGCAGTATTCAACTGACCTCGCATGCGTTATCACTGCAAACCGTAGCAAGTGTGAAAACAAACACTATCCGAATAAAGATGACCTGTGATATCATGCCGTGTGGCATTCATGTTTAATTCAACCACGTGACGATATTTCCCAACAGAAAGTAATATTTACTTGTCTTGATCTTTTTTAACAAAATCGGACACATGCCCACTTTTGTCTGCATTAAATGCGAGTAATGAAACGTGGAACAGAATGCGAGAACACGTGGAATGATTGATGTTCATAGAATGCAAGTCTGCTAAAGAAAAACATTTTCCACTCCAAAAAAACCAATCCCAGTCACTGAGACATTACGGTATTCTCAATAGCGGCCCTTTCAGCATACCCGTGTCGGGCATTCCTCCTCTCGCCTTGGTGATGATTTGCCTCCCGCGTTCGAGGGATCATCAGGCTTAGTATCGCGCCGGGGAGGAGCGACAAGCGGGGCGTGATGCGGACAGCATCATCATCATCAGAAACCACTTTACCCTGGACAGCGTCGCGGTGAGCCAGAGCATATCCCGGCAGACACAGGGCGCGAGACAGGGCTATACCTATGATAGGACGGCAATCCACCACAGGGCGGCACCTACGAAAACTGGTCAACTCCAAATGGGCAGCCACAGCACACACATTAAGATCTACTGCTCTGGCCTTGTGCTATTCCTCTGCGGAGTATGCATGTC
>JAZEWU010000011.1:3302013-3332706 GCA_036362915.1 Geotria australis | reverse complement strand
TTGGACTGCTGGCACCGCGACCCTCACCAGGACAAGCGGTTTAGAAAATGGATGGATGTATAAGTAATAACAGTCTAAAGTACAGCCTTTCATGAGGTGTTGTCTGTGTTAAGCCCTGCGCTTTATTATAAATTGCAGATCATCTTTAATTTAACATGCTGTTAAGTCCCTACTTTGGAATAATAGATGAAGCCCAATTCTTGTCGGGGGCTTTAAGAATTCAAATAAATCTCCCTGTTTTTCCATGCATATGAAACTCATTTTTGCTACTGAATGGGTTCCGACTGCACAGCATAGTGAGTGGGGCATTGTTGTTTCATATGCACGGTATACGGTATAAAAATCACCAGACAGAGAGAGTCTGCTGTCTCATAAATTGTTTAAATGTCATTTCTAGTTGCAGGGTGTCGGATAGCTCCCATAACCCTCGTGCAATCGTTTATGGCATAAACGATTGCACGAGGTTGCCGTGACGCAGTGATCGCTGCTCGATCTCCTGACTACCGAGCCGGGTCACCGTCTACTTCCCTGTCAGTGAGCAGGGCACTTTTCTTTTGTGCTCCGCACAGCATGTGTAGTTTTTTTAATTATCTTTTAATTGTACTTGGCTTTTTGCTGCGTGGCTGAAGGAACTTTATGTGTTTTTTTTTTTTGCTGTGACGAATGTAATGGTTATTACAGATGGCAAATGTAACTTTACAACTGCTCGATTATATTGTGAATTTTAAAAAGGTGGGAAGGTCCACTCGATTAATACTAGTACATCAGTGTCTGTTATTGTAATGTGGCAGTGTCTTTCCGTAGTAGAACATTCATGATCTGCTAGTCACTGCGAAACTTTTGTTGTACTAACACAGACACTGTCATGTTCCGAACCCTCTCAGTTGTGTTTGTAATTGGCAGTGTGTGTGGCTGTGTTCTCACTTTGGGGAGCGGTAGCCCAGTGGTTAGCGCACTGGGCTATGAATCTGGCGACCCGAGTTCGAATCCCGCTCACGGCCAACACCAGTGACGATTTTCTGAAACCGGTCCTGGGCCTCCCCTAGGTCGACTCAGCCTCAAATGAGTACCTAGTGCGGTGTGTAAACATCGCCACTAGGGAGACAAAGGCGGCCGGGCGTGGTGCTGGTCACCCACCCCCTCGTGTGCCGTGTCGACCTTCATAGGTGCTCGCTAACAGCACTTGTCCCTACAGTCTGTTAAGGCTATATAGGGGATCTTTGTCTCTGGGATTACCTTTACTGACTGGGGCATGACGCAGTGTGGTTTGTAGGAGATCATGGCTGCATCGCCGTGCCCCACACCGGTCTTGTGAAATAGCTTGAATGTAAACACAGCAAGCCAGCTGTTTAATGTTTTTGTGGGTGTTTCAGTCTGTGTAATCCTTGCTCCCTCCAGTGTCTCATTTTGCAAAACATTTTTAACAAAAAATTAGCTAAATTTGTTTCTTTTTTTTATCTGATTTGCTACTGTGATATAAGTCGGTAGTGTACTGTGGCGTTGCCTGTGTACTATAGCACGACAACAAACGTCTAACCTGAACGATACCAACAATAAAGACACCCTGCCAAGCAGCCACCCTTTTCATTTCACTCTTCCATTCCAGTCTCTTCCTGTCCTGTAAATATGCTGATACATGTATGCATGAATACAGTGAAATCCTACTCGACAAGTTATTAACAAAATCTTGTTTTTAAGCACTTCTGCCAATACATTGACTGAATAGGTGCACGTGTCGAGAGTTGTTCGAATTCGATTCGATTCTTTGAAGCGTGATGGTTATATGACAGTTTCACATTGCAGCAAGTTCTTCTTTAGTTGCAGACAGCCCTTCAACATTTAGAGATATAATAGTCAGTGCTGGACTTAAAGGCAGGCATTGGCCTCTCTTCTTGCTCCAGACTGAGGGGCTTCTGGCATCTGTTGAGCTGCTGGACACCGTTGTCTTCCAGCTCGGCTTCGAAGTGTTTGGTAGAATTTGCAGGTAATACCAAGTATTACTTGACAGGAATTGCGACGTGAACGCTTCTACCTTGATCCCCTCGAGAGTTGTTAGTTCTGATTGAGTGATGGAGCGTGTGGACCGTGAATGGCAGTCAGTGTTGCTTCCCATCTCCAACGCGTGCAGGACACGGCAGGCCAGGAACGCTTTCACGCACTCGGGCCTATCTATTACCGCGACTCCAACGGAGCCATCCTCGTGTATGACATCACGGACGAGGACTCCTTTCAGAAGGTACCTGTTCCTGCACCAGCTGGACGCCACCAGTTTCGTCTTACAGTCACACCCTTTGATCCTGCCCTGTAGCCCGTGTGCACCTGTTTCAACTATACCCATTCTCAATTCAGTGTTAACTAATCCGTACATTTTCAGTATTTGTTACTTCATGTAATTTGGTGTCACTGGTCGAATGTGTAGAATTGTAATGTCAGGTAGACTTAGCCGACTGTTGGCGCTGAGTTTAGTGATGTTCAAACTGTGTTTGTCGTGTTATACATGTGTCATGGACAGAGAGACGCAATACTCAGTAGGTTTCACAGCTCATACGTTCTCATAGCCCCTTGCCTCTCATTGGCGAGGAGCAATCACAGGGGGTGGATCCGAGACAGGGAACTTAATCTGGTTGGATGGTGGAGAAGCATTCAAATCTGATTGGTTGTCAGGGTGAATTGAAAGAGGCCTGGAGAAACCGGACGAGTTTGTTGTGAGACCGTGAGGAGAAACGAAGGAGATTGGTGGACAGAATTGCTCCATAGATCATATTTCCGGATAGCCATGTCAAGTGTTACTTCTCTCCACACAGCTATCCCGAAAGATCAGCTATAAAAAGCAGTTATCAGTCATCGATCTGTGAAAACCTAATATCCGTGGATTGGTGGAGAGTCACTGAAAGTTACTAATAAGATGGAGGAGAGGATACGAGGAGCAGGGGTTTTGGGTGGCTCTTGACATAAGTCGTCTTCTTTGCGATTCTTCGAAGCACGATGGTCAGCCTCTGGACATCGTTGTCTTTCAGCTCGGCCTCGAAGTGTTTGGTAGTGATTCCCTGGTATGTTACAAACCAGTACAGATGGAATAAAGTCCAAGTTTAAGACTTAACCAGACTGAAACTCCTTTACACCTGTGTGCTTGACATGGAATTTAATTGTGGTAATAACATCTTGACTGCTAAAAATTATCATAACCGCTTTTAACAAAGTGCTAACAATTATAATCTGTTTGCTTAGACGAAATACTTAACTAGTTTGAATATTGTAGTTTATTCCAAACATGGTGACTAGAATTATATATCTTAATTAGTTGATATTAGAAGAATAATGTTTCAATTTTAATTGGAATTCAAGTTATGTATAGCACACAGCTGTGAATGGAAATGAGCATAATGGTACTAATTATCCACATTTCATTCATGGCGGTTACATGCATACATTCCTATTAAAGATAATTCTTATTAATGATTATTTTTTGTAAATTACTACACTTGCCCTCTTTTCATAGATAGACATATATAGTCTGCGTAATCTTGTATGTGGATATGAATTGAGTAGCAGCTATGAATCAATGTTTAGGTTGTGAATCCAGCTGCCGTCTGATTGGGATGACAAGTCATTCCCACTTGTGCCCAATGAGAACGATGGTAGTGGACGCGGGGTCATAGAGGCCACGAGGTCAGAGGCCCACCCAGAGACCCACACAGTGACCCCTCCCAAATACATGTATTTAAATGGGATGGCGCACATACTATATTTGTGTCTCTTAAGCAATGTAATGTTTTTGTTATACTTTTGTTCATAATTAAAACCATTATCATCTATTAGGCAGAATGTGTTTTGTGGAAATGTTTAGCTTCAGAGATATCTGTGGTTATCCTTGCTGCCTAATGTGTTAATAGCACCCCAGATGGGTTCTTGATGATTCAGGAGCTACTTAACCATTACGGTACAAATTACTGTATAGGTCACGACATATTTTTGTATCTTTCATTGTCTGTATGTACCTATGTGGGTCATGAAGGCCATGCTGGTGAGTGCGGATTGGTGAGGAGGGGGGGCCCAGGACTGATGTAGACGAGACCTGCCTCCAGTGTGGGAGGTGAAATGTCGCAAAGGAGAGATGAGAAGTAGATCGATAGATAGATGTGTGTTATTACGGCAGAAAAATACCCAGTGAGCTTGCAAGCTCTTTACGGGATTCCTGCATTGACACATCAAACATGCGAATTGACAACCCAAGGAATGGTCGACAGGGCTATCCCGAAAGAGCATCTCTAAAGACAAATACTCTTTCACCGCCGTTATGGCTGCCTACTGGCAGACTAATGCGAGCTTGCAAGGCACTAGGAGACTCGGCACAAGGTAACGTGCCTTGTGCTCCACAGGGTTAGCTGCCACTGGGCGTGCCCTTATTTGTGAGATGAGATGTGAATCACTTGTCACGTGTAAAGCTCTCCAAGACAGCCCGGCACAAAGGGAGCTACATAAAACAAACTAATATTAATAATAATTATTATTGTCCTTATCCAGTAATTTCACTTGGTTCCTAGCACCATATGCTAAGCGATGCTGCACTATTCCACTGCTCCACTCCAGTTGGAGGCTGCTTATACAGTCATTTATTGTACAATGAACCACAGCATCACAGCATAGTACTTTTAAATTGGATAGTGTGCTAGATTAATAATGACATTCAATGTGTATATGCTTCTGTACTTTTGTCTTTGCTTTTAGGTCAAAAACTGGGTAAAAGAATTAAGGAAAATGCTTGGAAACGACATCTGTTTATGTATAGTAGGTATGTCATGGTAATAACATACATTTCTTACACTACTCAAAAATAAATAGCCCTTGTGTTTTGCCGTTTTTTTAATTAAAGGTGAGATAGTAATGTATCCATGTTGGTCGGACAGTATGCGTGTACCAGTGTCTGTTTCGGCCGTGGTGATTGATATATTCATCACGAGGTCGCCATGTGCACGTGTATAAATCCGCATCTTACCACTTCAACAGAGGTGACGACAATTCCAGTGACCCCATCACCTACATGGGCTGTTAAAGCTGCTTGCTGGCAGATGGAAATAAAGCTTAAAGGAAGACGGTGTAGAGTGATATCCACGCTGTTCGACTATCAGAGCTACACGAATGTTTAACCTTCTGTTGAACCTTTGGACGACAGGATGGCGCAGTGGTAACACTTGTGCCTCATAACAATTAAGTCTTGGGTTTGATGCCCCACTCCGGCACGTTGCTATGTGGAGTTTATATGTTCGCTCCCTGTTCTTCATGGGTTTCCTCGAGGTAGTAGTGTGTGTTCCTTCCATGGCTTAAACAAAACATACAAGAAAAATGGGATTAGTGAAACATCTCAATGTTGAAAAGCGTCCTGCTAATTACGCAGTTGGGATTACACACATCAACATTTGCCCCGACTTAAAAGTGTTGGTCGGACCCTTCTGAAATCGAGTATCGACGCTCTTAAACCTTCCTTGGTAAAGTCACCTAACAATGCTAAGAACGATTCAGGAACATAGGTGTGCTATTGAACATGTAAAAGATTGGTATTGCTTTTTGTGTACGGTGTACTCTTTATTGGGATGCATCATTTGGCATAGTACATTTGCTTTTTCTGTAACGATAGACAATAAATGCTAAGCTGCACGCAGTAAAGTCAATATTAATGTGTTGTAATTCCTTGGCTGTTTTCCTCTAAACTGAGGGCTTGCGTAACACAAACACGGGAGATTCGATCACATGTATTCAACTGAAAACAATAGGTATGGTGTGTTCCAGGAAATGGCCATATATTTAGCAAAACAATGGCATCTGCATAAGTCTGCAGTTTTGCCATAACATTTCGTATTTTCACTCAACTGAGTTGTTGCATATATTGTGATCGTTAAGTGGTTTATAAGCTGTAGGTCGTGAACTTGCAGTTATGGCCATAGGGGCCCAGGCTTCTCTGGAGCAGCGTGGATGAAGCGATTCCATTCTGAGTGTGGGACCTTCATAGGAAACCACATGCTCATGCTATTGGGAACGCACACTACTTAACCATATACTGTGTGTTTTATTTTCGACATTGAAATACATGTTGAAGTTAATTCTAAATGTGTAGGTTAAATTAAATATTGATGTGAGCCAGTAGGCCATGGTCATGCAAATGCTACTTTTCTTGTCTGTGCACTTGCCATCGCCACATGAATATCAATTGGAACAGATGGATATTTTTGTTTTGGTTTGACATATTGCTTACTTAAGTACACACTGGAAAACAAATTCGATATTTTAATGTGAGCGTGTAGGAAGTGGTGCTTAAAATAGACATGTAAATAGGTTTGTTATGGCTTGTACTGCTCTGTGACTTGGCGTCTTGCATGTTGTATTTTATAAATGTTTTTCCCGGTTTCTAACCGGTATTTTTCTAGTTGCAGAACATAAGAACACTCAAGGGGTACTTTCTAAAAGTTAAACAGTTTGTGCATAGCCGTCTCCAACTTAGCCCACAACGTATGGAACAGCACTGACCATTAAGTGTGCAGCTTGTAGAATCCTCTTAACACTCCGTGTACATTAATAGCAAAGGGAAAGCCAGAGGAAAGCTGTTGGACACAATTAAACAAATTAAATGTGAACTGAGGAATACTTTTTAAAATGGTGCATGACAAGTGAAATGTGTCTTTTTATTAATAATGATTATACCATATTCTTGGGACCTGTATAAACCAATTATGTTTGCTTGCTGCATTCATTTTGTGAATGTGAAATGTTTGGTTTGTGCAAAGGTAACAAGATCGACCTTGAGAGAGACAGGCATGTGTCGGTGGAGGAAGCTGAAGAGTGAGTACTGAAATAAACTATATTTAATGCGTGGCTGATTTCCATGCTTTTTCTGCTTTCAATACACATTTTGAGTTGTACTTCGATTTGTACACAGCCCTTCCAGCTGTTAATCCTTATTTTCTTGGAGAGCAGCCAATAATACCATTGTTGCTGTTAATCATGTAGGGCAGATGATTTTCAGATGTGGATGTCAAATGCACATAAGCTCCATTGCCTTGCCATGGGTTCTACTTGTTCTAGAGCTGTGTTATTTGCATGGCTGAAGACCCCCAAAGGTCGAGAACCCCTGTACCAATATAATTTCCATATTTGACAGGGCTAAACACTGTTATGTTGGGCAGTGAGGAATCCCCATAATCTATTTACATGGTTGTGTCAAAAGGAAATTGGTAACTACAAGACAATATTTCCATTAACGATGAGTCTACACTCAGGAACACTGGCTATATGTTTGTTTTATTAACTTGAGGACCTGGTGAGGTGTGCCAAGCCAGCACGGACAATGTAAAGCCATCTGGGCCTTGTGCTTGCCCGACATGCCGTTCTCTTCGCGGCCTTTGTGCAGCGCTTTGTGACCCTCGGGTGAAAGGCGCTATATAAAATGCTATTATTATTATTATTATTATTATTATTACTACTCCCACGTAGGATGGCGCAGTGGTAACACCTGCGTCTCACAGAAAGAATGGTCTTGCGCGAGGTAGCTCGATTCCCACCTCGGGTGCCTTTCTGTGTGGCGTTTGTGTGTTCTCCCCCTGTTCTGCGTGGGTTTCCTCCGGGTTCTCCGATTTCCTCCCACAACTTAAACATAAACATTATTAATGTATTGGCTGATAAAATCATACAGGACGCAATGTGTGGCAATTTGTTGGCACCGGCAAACCGCCTGGCTGCCTCCTCCGCCTCTGCGGTTTCCTCGCGCCTCTGAGTTGTTCTCTCCGAATTAATACCTTCAAAATGTAATGAATATGTGCCACGCGTTATAAATAGAGTTTATTAGTATAATTACCCGAGCAGTCTTCAATGGCTATTCGCAGAATGTAATTGTCCTTTTGTCTGTGTGTGTGCGCCCATAGATACGCAACGTCAGTAGGAGCCAAGCACTTTCACACATCCGCCAAACAAAACAAGGGCATTGAAGAGCTCTTTCTGGACCTTTGCAAAAGTACAGTAGAAATTCCCAAAAATATTATTGCCCTGTGATAGACTGGCGTCCCATCCTGGCTATAGCCCTGCCTTGCACCCTGTGTCTGTTGAGATAGGCTCTGGCTCATCGCACCCCTGTACAGGATTAAGCGGTTTCTGACAATTAATGAATGATATATTGCTTATTCTTTGAGAATACATTTGCAGATTCAAAACTGTACCATTGAATATGTTTTCCTTAATGATGAATTTATGTATTTATCATAATTATGAGCACTCCAGTCTGATGTTGGCAATATATACTCTACTGAGCCAATCGTGCTATTTAACAGTATTGAATTAAACTGCAGGGATTCCCACCGTCTCAGATTGAAGGCAAATTGTCTCCGTGGTTAAGTGCAGATTGGGCAACTCTTTGTTCACGCCTAGAAATGTCACTTTCCTGTAAGCAAGGGTCTGTCTCTGCCAAGGTCACCCACTGTCACTTTCCTACACAAGTGTTCGTTTATCAACCCCAGCCGGACGATAGCCTGATTTAAACCTTGATCAGGATTTTAACTCTGAGTTTTGCACACCACCCAGCCGGATAATAAAATCCAAATACAGTAAAGGTCGGATAATCTAGCACCTTATCGTCATATTCCGATTGTCTGGCATCTCGCGAGGAGGGGGAGAAGGGGGGGTGGAGGAGGGGAAAGATAATGAGTAGAGTTGTGTGTAGTGTATAGTCAATAGTTGTGTATAGTGTATGTGTCCCGTGTCCCAGCAAACCGTGAAAACCGATGTCACTACGACGATAACACGTGTGTGTGTTTCAGGAATGCTGGAGACGGCGCAGGCGGAGGAGGGCGGCAAAGGGAATGGGGCGTCGCGGGGCGGCGGCGGCAGCACGCGGCGTGGGGTGCAGATCGTGGACGACGAGCCCCAGCAGCAGAGCTCCGGGGGATGCTGCTCCTCCTAGGGCCACCGCACACACGCTCCGCAAACCACCTCCACCGCAGGGCCCTTTTTACAACAGCTCGGAAGCCTCTTCACGCGTGTTCAGCGACCGGTGCGTGAACGCTAAGCAAGCATGAATGCTCGTCGTTGTTTGTCTGACGCGAATCTCCAGCTGCGTAATGCTGATCTGGCTTCGACGATGGCCTGAGAATCTGGCCCGAGTGAGAATCCTGATGGGCAGACGCACGTGTTTGTAAGCGGCAAGCAGTACAGTTGCCTCATCGCTGTGCGGAACAAATAATAACGAATATTTACAGGCTAAATTTATGAGTCTTGCAAATGAAATGTCTTGAAACATTAATGTTTAAACGTTAAAGGAATTAAGGCTGAGAAATAGCATAGTGTTTATATTTCTGCAAACATCACCTTAACGTGGGGCGCCCCGGGCTGTTGCGTGACTTGGCAATTTTAATTGCATTAAGATCTGTTGTATAAAGGGGCGGTGTGAACAGAAAGATTATAAAGAACATGACACCCTTTCATTGTTGGAGTCCCATGTTGCTGAGAGAAGTTATTTTATAACTTTGGGAAGCTGTAATTCTCACTGGTGTTGTCCCATAATTAGACAATACAACCCTTTCGGATAAGAGACCACCTAATTTATGTTTGCTTCATAGGCATTGATAAGTGGTGTCTTCAACGTGTCCCCTCTGTGTGTTTAAATGTTGCACCACTGGCATCTTTACTGACGCAATGCAGACACAAACCATGGTTATACCCTGGCCACATGACATCTAGGATATTAAGAGTATTGGTAAGTAAATTTGTTTAAACATGCACAGCGACTTCTCCAGCACTTGGCGTGAATTTGTACTTGGGAGTAATAACAGGGAAGTAGTTAAACTGTTGTATGTGCACCGAGGCCTCGTAATGTTTCATTTTAAACTTTTACATTTGCAAAAAACACGCTCTTAAGGAATTGACCAAACGTCCCACGTAAGATCCTCCTAAAGTAGAGAATAGAACTGGTTTGAGGCTTTCATGGTTAAATGCTGTAAATTACTTTTTACTCGTATAATTTCCTCACGTAGTGATGTTTATCTCATGCCCAAGTTGCACACAGCTTGTGATGTGACTTTTTGTTTTGATGTGACAGAGTTTGTGTCCCTGTGTCACGACTCCATTGATTGTTGAATTCGGGATTCTAAGTTCGAGTCTCCACTATCACGCCCGCATGTCGCGCTCGCTCCCTGTGCCCTCTCCTCCACGTGCTCTCCGAGCCCAACGCACGTGTGTTTTCCAGACGACGTCCGCGTTTTGACCGTTGTCGCATCCATGCTGTCTGTGCTGTGTCAACGGTGGATTTTCTTCTAATTAAGACCTTGAATTCTGCAAATGAACATTTTCAAATTCGGGTTTTATATATAACAAGTAAAGACGCATACACGTACTAATAATACATTGATATAAATTCAGCTTGAGTAATGAGATACTTATTTCGCGAAGGAACCTAGGAAATTATGCATGCATTGTATAGCCATTGGGAAGAAGTGAAAGGTAATTTTATTCAGGTGCCTCTGACCCATAAGGCTGAGATCTTGGATATGTCATTGTTGCTAAAACTAGACGTGGCTCTTTGGCATGCATTGGCTTCACTGCAAAGTGTGCTGGCCAATGGAATAGAATCTTGTTACATGCTAATATGTCCCCCCTTTTTTGGTGTCGTTGAAAGTACTGTTAAATATTGATTGTATGACTTAATTACTGCTGTGTTAAAGTTTATTTAGTTGAAAACCTCATTTTCTCTATATGAAAAAGGATGTTGCGACGTGGTTGTTAATAAAGCTGCAACATTAAAGTAATTTTGAAGGTGAATATTCCTCTCTGGAGGAGTAGTGCTTTACGGTGCTAGACGGTGCAGGGGCAGCAGACACCTGTTGATGGATACTGACTGTGCAATTGCAATATCAGTCCCCCAGATTGGAGCCACATGATTAGGTCGCGCGGGACCTTCGCACAACGACACCACTCGGTGTGAGGCGGCTCTTCGGCGCCTTAGCGCACGACCACGGGCCTTCCCTGGCCACCGGGACCGCTTTATGTGCTTCGGCCCGTGCCTTCCCGGTACCATTAGCTGCGCAGCCATTACAATACCCAGTTGCGATAAGCGCCGCCTCCATTACAATACACACTTTGGATAAGCGGCACCTCTATTACTATCCCCAGTTACGATCAAATTTACCCGGGCAACGCCGAGTCGCCCCTGCTAGTTATGAATACATTGCAACCACGTCTAAGCAAGCTACTGTGCATCTGTTGCATAGAGCCAAGCGAATGTATTGTTGTCAAGTCCTAGCTTTAAGCTTTCAAATAATTTGCAAACATCACGAGTCATTCTGTTGGAAATGGAGCGTTTATTTAAATGTAATCACAGATTTCACTCGAAAGTGGTACAGGCAACAGTTACTTCATCAGGAATATAATAAATCACAATACTGCTGTCCTCTTGCTTACAAAATTGTAAGATTATACATGTTCACTGCATATGCAGATTTGTTCATTCAAGTGCTTTGATCCCTCAAGAAGGCGTTGCACAAAGCCTTAAACTTGTCATACACCCTCATTAAATGTCGGCATCAATGTATCTCCTTGTGTAATTAAGCTGCAGGCTTTGTCGTGTGCACATAAAACAAATATTATCTTACCCACAGCTGACTGAATTGATACACAATTACGTGCTTGACTATCAGCAGCATGGAGTAAAACACAACCTATCGCAACATTTAACCTTCGTTGTTGTCCATAGTCAAACTCAACAGATGCCAGAAGCCCCTCAGTCTGGAGCAAGAAGAGAGGCCAATGCCCGCCTTTAAGGCCATCACTGACTATTATATCTCTAAATGTTGAAGGGCTGTCTGCAACTAAAGAACAACTTGTTGCAATGGGGAAACTGTCATATAACCATCACG
This sequence comes from Geotria australis, assembly GCA_036362915.1. Classification (NCBI taxonomy): domain Eukaryota; kingdom Metazoa; phylum Chordata; class Hyperoartia; order Petromyzontiformes; family Geotriidae; genus Geotria; species Geotria australis. The sequence continues at coordinate 3,320,815 of JAZEWU010000011.1, read as the reverse complement.
CTTCGAAGAATCGAATCGACTTCGAATAGTCAAGAATGATGGCAGCCGAGCAGGCTTTGAGATGACAGCATCTTCATCCAATAGTGTTATTGACATTGGCTGCTGCGGATGATGACAAATGTGCCATTCGCATTGCTAACACTAGAAGGCGTGGTGGTTCCAGTAATCGCGGATCGGCCACACAGCCTTCCGAGCATAACCTGGAAACACATGCCCTCTGCTGGCGTGTAGGTGAATAGCGCCTCAAGCTGAGCCTCCCGCAGCCGTGGACCAGGGTCGCCTTTCAAATAACAATAATGCACTGTAAAACGCACCGCGCAAATTCCACGCCTGGTCATGGACCAGACACGGATAAGGAACCCGCAGAGAGGTGGAGGGGAGTCAGCCAGGCGGTCAGCTGGCGCCAAACCGCCAGACACTGCTTCCTATATATTATGTTATCAGCCAATTAATGTTTTTTTAGTTGTGGGAGAAACCGGAGATTCAACTGGGAGCTCAAGTGTAGTGAGCTGATGGTCTCATCCGGGTCACCAATCACTGAATATAAGACTATTGCAATGACGTTGGTTCTTAACTTTGATTATTTCCAGCTGAGGATAAAAATATCGGTTTGAATGTCGTGCTATAGGGCGGCATAGTGGGTGGCGTGGCTGCCTCAAAGCTCGGCTACATTCTGTATGGGGTTTGCATGTTCTCCCTGTGTCCGCGTGGATTTTCGCCGGGTAGTCCGGTTTCCTCCCATAGTCCAAAGACATGCTGCTGCCTAGCTTAATCGACCTGCTGACTAAATAATTATTATATAGCGCCTTTCACCCGAGGGTCACAAAGCGCTGCACAAGGGCTGCAAAGAGGACGGCATGTCAACAACGAAAGAAAAAAGCAAAGGAACAGAAAATAAATGAATAAGGCTACTTCGAATATAGACTGAAAGGTCGTGAAATTGGCAATCTTAAGAGCGGCAACAATCTGCCAGCGTCCCCTAAGATGGCCGTCACTTCCTTAAAGACAAACACGGAGGGAGACAGGGAGGGAGGGTGAGCGACAGGGGGAGACACAGGGGGAACTTTCCCCCTCGTGTCTGTCTCTCTGTCTTCCCCCAGTGCCCTGCGAGGGACTGGCGTCGCAACCTGGCTTGTGCCCTGTGTGTGCCGGGATAGTCTCAGGCCCCCTGTACAGGAATAATCGGGTACTGGTATGGGTGTCTTTCTGTGTGGAGTTTGCATGTTGTCCCCTTGTCCGCGTGGGTTTTCTCCGGGCACTCCGGTTTCCTCCCACAGTCCAAATACATGCTGCTGCCTAGGTTAATTGGCCTGCAGACTAAAATTGCCCCTGGTGCCCTGTGATGGACTGGCGTCCTATCCTGGGTACAGCCCTGCCTTGCACCCTGTGTCTGCCGGGATAGGCTCCAGCTCACCGCGACCCTGCACAGGATTAAGCGGTTTCTGAAAATGGACGGATGGTTATGATGTCGTGCTACAAACATGAATGTGGATCGGGTAGGAAGGTGCTGCCCTCTGCTGTGTGGGGCATAGATCACGTGAAGCCTCAAACGAATGGTGTTTGCTAGGTTTAGGCGCATGTGGTACAGTTTCTTACCAATGTGGTCGAATTGATGTCTTCTGTCCACGATGGCTGTTCGTAGTAGTTCCACGCTTGTGCGAGGTAGGATGCGTTCAGTCCGAATTAACTGCAGTGTGTGTTTCAGCTTTAAAAAGCAATTCTCATACATCTCATACATCAAGGTAGAAGCGTTCACGTCGCGATCCCTGTCAGGTAATACTTGGTGTTGCCTGCGAATTCTACCAAACACTTCGAAGCCGAGCTGAAAGACAACGATGTCCAGAAGCTGACCATCGTGCTTCGAAGGATCGCAAAAAAAGTATGTAAATTATTTGCTTTTTAAAAACGTTGGTAATAAAACCCGACTTTAAAAGGCACTAAACCAACACAAAGTTGCTGGCTGGATGAGGGTTCTGGTTATAATTGTTATTTTGGTTTATGGATATGCGTGGTGCTATAGTTTGTTGTCACTGAGAGTGAGTTACACCTGTAGTTGGAGATTATGCTTGTACTGTAGAATGACAGCGTCATGAAAACATATTTAGTGATGCTATAGTGGCAGTAGTGCACAAGCACAATCAATTTTTTTAAAATCTCAAAACACTCATCGACAACACTTTCTGTTAAGGCAGTGTAGTTGGCAAGTGTGTTGAGTTATTTTGTGTTGATCACTTCCGAGTGCAAGTGTACGCATGGCTGTGCTAAGTGGTTGTAACTGGTGTTTGTGGTCTGTAATTATAAAGTGTGTTTTCCCCGTTGGCACCGGTGAATGTTTCAGGCTGATGCCAGCTGCTGCAGGATCTCATCGATGATCGAGGCCAGGAGCTCGCTCTCCGCCAGCGGCATCACCGGGCTCTCCGTCAGCCCTGCACGCGACATGCCGCACACAGTCGCTCTTATAGCCACCGTAGAGCTATCATAGAGGTAACATATCACTGTACTAGCGCCTGATGATGCGTCCAACGTGGGAGGCGAAAAGTCGCGAGGGAGAGCGAGAGCTCTCAGTGACACGGCTATCCCGAAAGAACAGCTCTCAAGAGCAACCATCATATCAGCTACCTGTCAATTGCCATTCTAACAGCCCAGCGATTCATATGGCGGCCACTCAGGACAGATTAGGATGCGTCTCTACCCCTATTATCTTCAAGACATTGCTTTAGTTTGGCTATTGGCGCCTTGAGCATTTACGCTGAAAATGTGAGAACCATAAATAAGATCTGGTTTGACTTAATCAACTGTCGGAAATCCCAATGTTTTTTTAGAGAACCTAGCTGTAAAGGTATTTGCTTTCCATGGTTTGTTTTAAACTCGTAAAAATCCAACATGGCACCCAGATATGTCCTCATAACCTAAACAACTTATAACAATATGGACAATGGTTTGTAAACCTCTTCACCATAATTCATGGAACATGCATCATTCCAAAAGCATGGCAGCAAGCCAAAGTCAACTCCATCATGAAACCAGAAACGCCACACGACTCGCCCTCCAGCTAGAGACCAACATATCTCTTGTACCGATGTCGCTTTTCACGGCTCGACACATGATAGTTACTTTTCAAAGCTGTTCTTTGGGAATAACCGTGTCGCGCTCCCTCGCTCTCCTTCGCAACGTTTCGCCTCCCGCGTCCTCAGTTCCCAGTGTGTCTGGGTGAAGCTTATGGATAGCTCAAGTACCTGGTGTCGCCCAGCATAAAAGTGTAGCTTTTGACTGATTATGACCTTTCTGATGCAACTCTGTGAAAAATACACAGATACACAACATGTGTTACAGGGACAGTATCCGTGTGCAGTGTACACCCTTACCCTGCAGGAGGCAGCGGCGGACCTCGGCAGCCTCGTATCTCATGCCGGTGCTGGTTTCAAAGCTGAGGGGCATGCATGGTGGCGGCAGCGAAAACTCCTTCTTCTCTCCGTTAATTATCACCCGCGTTGGACTCCACATCGTATCTGGGATCTTAAGGCACACGGAAAGCACACGCAACTAAAGCCATGCTGGTATTTTGTTACGCTTTTCAATCATGATTAACAGCATCGATGCATTCATTAGCTTTGCGGGGATCAAGGTAGAAGCGTTCACGTTGCGATCCCTGTTCAGTAATACTTGGTATTACCTGCAAATTCTACCAAACACTTCGAAGCCGAGCTGAAAGACAACGATGTCCAGAAGTTCAACAAATGCCAGAAGCCCCTCAGTCTGGAGCAAGAAGAGAGGCCAATGCCCACCTTTAAGGCCAGCACTGGCTATTATATCTCTAAATGTTGAAGGGCTGTCTGCAACTAAAGAAGAACTTGTTGCAATGGGAAACTGTCATATCACCATCATGCTTCGAAGAATCGAATCGAATTAGCTTTGCATGCATTAGCTTTGTTCGTCAGTCTGAAATGTGGTTCACCTCTGATACTATTCATACCTGTGTAAGATTATTTGTTTCTAGATGAAAGAAAAATAAGAGTTATATCTGTGCTAAAGATGGAATTGGGAAGATGGCCCTGAGCCAGTGAAGGAAATGTCACATTCATATGGTGGGATCAGTCTCTCAATCACAAATCTTCGAATAATCTCCCCAACCAGTGTTTTTTTTATGTTATTTACCCAGCCCATCGCCTTTAAAAAAAACAAACACTCAATGGGGAGATTATTAGAAGATTTGCGATTGAGAGACTGATCCCCACCATATGAATGTGACATTTCACTGGCTCAGGGCCATCTGCCCAATTCCTGCTTTAGCACAGATATAACTCTTATTTTTCTTTTATCCAGAAAAAAATCATAACTCTATATATTCCACGGCAAAAGGTTAGGTGTTGGTTGTACATCCTACGTCTACCTCTCTATCCCTGACAATAATACTCAAGGCGGGATCGTTACCTTTATTGACCCCTTGGTGCCAAAGATCCAGGCCTCATTGGCAAGTTTCAGTGCCGAGCTGCAGGTGAAGATGCCCGTGCGCTTCCCGGAGTACTTGAGCACCACTGACACCGTCTCATCGACACCTGCCAGATACAACCGGTTAAACTCTTGTTCACGTAATCACCCATTCATTATGAGTACCCGCCGAATCCTGTAGAACAGTGGTTCCCAAAGTGTGCGCCCAACGGCAGTGTTACTCACTGCGCAGTTTCACTGAATAAACCGTAACATTGAAAGTCGGTTCCCGAAACAACATCCTACGAAAACTGGTCAACTCCAAAATGGGGAGCCACAGCACACACATGAAGATCTACTGCTCTGGCCTTGTGCTATTCCTCTGTGGAGTATGCATGTCCTGTCTGGGAAAGGTCAACCCATGCCAAGAAACTTGACCCGGCATTTAACAACACCTGCCGCCAGATCACTGGCTGCTTGAAACCCACACACACAAACAACCTGTACCTCCTCGCTGGCATTGCCCCTGCTGACATCAGACGGGAAGTGGCCAGTCGAGTCGAGATGACAAAGGCTACTAGCGATGAACGCCACCTCCTTCATGGACGTCAACCCCCGGCCCAACGACTGAAGTCAAGAAGAAGCTTCCTCAGCCATGTGCATCCCCTAACAACAACTCGAGGGGAAACCAGACTCCAGCTCTGGACGGAAAAGCTTGAGAGTGACCCTCCTGCAACTGGCATGGGAATCCCACCTGCTGAAGACTTCCCTCCTGGCTCAGATGCACCGTGGATTCAGTGGAAGACACTCAACCGCCTGAGAACTAGAACGGGACGATCAAAAGATGCTTTGGTCAGATGGGGCTACAAGACCGGCCCAACCACCTGTGAATGTGGAGAAGCAGACCATACTATGGAACACTGCCTTGTCTGTGCTCTACTACCCAATCTCTGCAGCTCAAAAGACCTTGCGGAGTTCAATGAAAATGCAAGGGGCTGTGAAAGAAAATGTGAAACTGTAATTTAACCATCGCGCTTCAAAGAATCGCAAAGAAGAAAAACAAAATCCAATGCATTAGACAGTGCCATATCTAAGAATTACGATAACAACGGAACTGCAATAGATTCAGTAACAACAACACGATTATACCGCGTTCTTTGTCTTTTGTGTTTGTGTCTGTGTGTGCGGCACGTGGTATACGTGTGTGCACGAGAGTGTGTCGGCATGATAGTTTGTATGTTTATTAGAGGTGAACATCTCATATCATTGTCAGAAACCGCTTAATCCTGTAGGGGGTCACGGTGAGCCGGAGCTTATCCCGGCAGATACAGGGCGCAAGGCAGGGATATACCCAGGGTGGGACGCCAGTTAATCACAGGACACCGGGCACGATTTATTCCACAGGCCAATTCACTTATGCAGCAGCATGTCTTTGGACTGTGGGAGAAAACCGGAACGCCTGGCGAAAACCCACGCGGACATGGGGAGAACAGGCAAACTCCACACAGATAGGCACCCAAGCCGGTCCAAGGTGGTACAGAATTTAGCTCTGGCAAGTGCATCTAGAGATGTATCCATTGCAGACAATGCGAATGCATGTCGATCTGGGTCTGGCATCCGAACAAGCACACGGGCATCCTCGCGGGCTGGTGGATGGGAGATGATGTCTGCTCATCACATCTCCTCCACCAAGAAATTAATGTTTTATTTCTCCTTGGAGTTTATCTGTTCTGTGCTCTGATGGATGACTGCCACATCCCCAGTGTCAGGGTAATGTTTGACAAAGGCCGTACATGCCAGGTCAAATGGTTCCTGGCTGAAAACGTCCTTAAAGTTACATAATTCGTCCCTCAATGCCATCTTCTGTGTTTTCGTCAAGTTCGTATTCCTCATCTTAATCGCTCATGAATTGTCCTCCTATTCCCCCTGTATTTTAACTGCGGAAATCGTTCGCGGTTCCCGATGTATGTTCGTTATCTCCACCTAGGGCTGACACTTGTGCAAATATTGTTCCTGATGTGATTGTGGTCGCATTGAGGACTTGAATCGATATGTTTTGATCTGCACGATTCAATGTTATCCATAGTGAAGCTCTGTTTATGAGTTTAGGTCATGTGAAAAAAGTGTGTAAGTGAAGTGCACCCGTCGATATGTTCGAGCAAACCCAGCGAGCACATGCATCACTTACCTTAAAATATGGTACCGACGTGTCCAAGCCCCCTGATGATGCTGAGTGTAAATCTCAGCGAAACGTCGGTACCATCTTTAAAAGTAAGTGATGCATGTGCTCGCTCGTTTGCTCCAACACATCCACGGGTGCACTTCACTTACACACTTTTTTCACATGACCTAAACTCATAAACAGAGCTTCACTATGGATAACATTGGTCATGACAGCCTACGAGTTAATTTTACGATTCAATGTATTTGCTGCCACAAGCTGATTTGTTTAGACAGTCGATGAAGGGGAGATGATGAGTCCTGCCTCAGTACCAGCATCTGGGCCGCTGGAAAAATGTTAAAACTTTCGCTGAACATTGTCTGCGCCGAAAGGGTCTTAGTCGGTGACTCAGATGGCTGCAAATAACATGCTCTTTCCCCCCGATGGCATTTCCAGTTATCCTTGGTCGGTGTGTATCTTTAACGGCGTCCGATACAAGAAATCCATATCTAACATGGACCGAGATGCGAGCAGTCAATCAATCGACTGTTCGTGTCCCAATCCGCATAATCGATTACATTTGGCCAATGATCCGCTTGCCACCTCTGTTTGCCGCTATATAGTTTGTTACTTCTTGGCCTTTATGATATCGCTCAAGGTTATGACTTATAGACGGCGGTTGAATTAATCGTGGCCAATACTCCCGTGTGTATCAGCGCTCACACCGCAATTCTCAAAATCCCCTCCGGGGAGACCGCCCCCTTGTCTGCCGTCTTTCCTCCTGACGTCAGCTCCGTGATCATTTCCCCCCAGGAGGGGTTCCGTGGAAGAAACCATCTCCTCTTGTCTGTCTCTCGTGGGCTCCTGTATCCCCTCCAGCGCTGCCTGCCGCTGTCCGCCACCGGCGTCTTTTCGTGGTGGGAGTTTCCCTCGACCCGGGCTGAACCAAGTCTTACCGGCGTCCGTTGCGCCACTCTCGCCCTGTAAGTAATGCTCAATGTATGTGATTTGCTTGAAACTGATTGGCCCACACGAGAGAGAGCCATCTTTGTGGCCTAGTCTCACCAGTGTTAGCCAAATGTTGCCAAATGGCAAGTAGCTCTACGACAACGCAGATATCAATGGATTCATAGCTTGGGTAAAGCTGTTGTATGTACCGCATACACTCGCAGTGTTTGCACATTCTGCATTCCTGCGTGTGTTTCCTATCAATTCCGGTTGTTGTGGACTGGAATTATTGTTGTGAATTGTTGTGGAACCTGGCGACAGGGTGTCTATGCAGTGATGATATCTTTCTGTGCCGCGTTTGTGTTCTGCCCCTGTTTTGTGCGAGTTTCATTTGGGTTCTCCATCATTTTCCCACAACTAAAAAAACCCACACTTGTTAATTAATTGGCCGATAACATCATAATATATATGATGCAGTATCTGGCAAATATTGGCACCAGCTAACCGTGTGCTGCCTCCCAACCACTGCCTCCCCCCCACCACCTTTCAAAGCTAGTGTCCAGGTGTTGCTGAGCTTTTTCCTCATCCTAGCTCACGACGCATACTTCTCCTAGTCTTGTGAATTTCAATGGCTTCACACACCATCATAAGGCATTTGTGGCGTACCGCGGTCAGGACGCTCATCTTGTCTCAGTTGATTGTTTTTTGTCCACAGTGTGAGCAGCAGCTGTTGCTGATTGTTCGATATCTAGCCGGCACACTGTGTCCTTCATATCTTGTGGTTGTTTAGCACGCCTGGCCGATGGAAACTTCATCACAAGTTCCGCACGGATGCGGTGGTCTGTAGCAGCAGTCGGTCTTTAGGAGATTTAATCACATCCTGTATCTTCTGGTGGGTTGTGAAGATAGTGCCTGTGTTATATCTTATGTTGAAATAGGTCCTGTTTTGTGAAATCTCATTTCAAATAAACAGAGAACACGCAAACCCAAAACTCCACACAGATTGCTCAACATCCTGTGTGTTGTTTTGCCTCCAACATACACTTCAGTGTCCTGCACATGGGCGTCTCGTCATGATAACATGTGAACAAATCTCATTACACAAGCGGCAGAAATTAGGTTTCTCCGCAGGGTTGCTGGACTCACTCTCCGTGACAAGATGAGGAGCACAGAAATCCTGGAGAACCTCAAAGTATAGTCGCTGCTAGTTGCGGTGGTTCGGGCATCTGGTAAGGATGCCCCCTGGGAGGCTCCCCCGGGAAGTCTACCAGGCACGGCCCACTGGGCGGAGACCGAGAGGCCGACCCAGGACACGCTGGAGGGATTATATCCTTCAGCTGGCCTGAGAACACCTGGGAATCCCCCCCCAGGAAGAGCTGGAATCTGTTGCTGAGGAAAGGGATGTCTGGTTCACCCTCCTTGGACTGCTGCCACCGCGACCCTCACCAGGACAAGCGGTTTAGAAAATGGATGGTTGGATGGAATCTCATTACAGGAAGGAGCACGTACCATTTTCGTTGAGGAATCCAGTGGCGTGTACGGAGAGCGGCCGCTCTGCCCCGAACACCATGGAGATGAACTGCAGGCAGTAGCAGCCAATGTCGAGGAGCGTCCCTCCGCCCAGCTCAGGCTCGGTCACGCGGCGCACGTGGCTCATCTCCACCCCGAACTCGGCGCGCGCCAGCCGCACGTCCCCGAGCTGGGCGGCCGCCAGCGCTGCGCGCACCTCCTCGTACACCGGGAAGAAGCGCGACCAGAAGGCCTGCAGGGACGGGCCCGCGGATGGGGTGAGCGATGGGGGGATATGGGGTCGCGGACGGCACGAGGGACGGGATTGTGGTGGCATCGGGGACAGGGCAGTGTGCGGGAGCAACGGACCATACGCTGAGGGAAGCCACAGCAGATTTTGACATTGTACGGTGGAGCGGTGACTAGCGCTGCGGCCTCACAGCAAGAAGGGCCCGGGTTCGAATCCATGCTTGGCTGCCTTTCTGTGTTGAGTTTGCATGTTCTCTCCGTGTCTGTGTGGGTTTTCGGCAGGCACTTCGGTTTCCTCCCACTGTCTAAAAACATGCTGCTGCATAGGTTAATTGGCCTGCGGACTAAATTTCCCCCGGTGCCCTGTGATGGATTGGCGTCCCATCCTGAGTATAGCCCTGCCTTACGCCCTGTGTCTGCCGGGATAGGTTCCAACTCACCGCAACCCTGTACAGGATGAAGCGCTTTCTGAAAATGGATGGAGGCAACACAAGACGGCACGAGCTATTGCTGTCACTAGTGTTGCCAGTAGCAGGAAGGTGGCGTTTGTGAGCGAGCATAAGCATTGACGTGGGAACAGGTGGTGTGGAGGACCTCCATGAGGAAGCGCCGGGTGCCGCGTGCCGTGGCGACCAGCTGCTTCGTCTGCTCCAGGTTCATGGTGAGCGGCTTCTCGCACAGCACGTGTTTCCCCGCACGCAGCATCGTCAAGGTGAGAGGGGAGTGCTGCGGGTGGATGGCGCCGATGTACACCACGTCTGCAGGATACAGTGGGTGGGCACCGCGCATGGGTCACGCATGGCACACATTCAGGGAGAGTACGGCTTCCGATCAAGTTGGTTGTGTAAAGCAGTGGTTCCCAAACTTTCTCGGTTCACGGCGCCCTTAGTGAATCAGGATTTTTTCCACGGCGCCCAAATTCAGAAAATATATGGCGTACATCGAAAATTTGAAATATCCCGCGGTGCCCCTGAGTTATATGCGGCGCCCCGGAGCACCGCGGCACACACTTTGAGAACCACTGGTGTTAAGGTAAATGCATCCTTAATCTTTTCGACAAAGACCAGATTTTTCACTGTACATTATGTGCATCTATATGGGTCCGGAGCAGTGACTGTCAATTTCTGACACAATTGGCAGTATCCTACCTCCCTTCTGCAGTGTGTAAACACCGGCGCTGGGGAGACACAGGCTCTGTGAAAGCGCCCCGTCCGCTTACCCATGTCGGGGTCGGCCGCCAGCTCATGGTAGGAGCCATACACGCGGGGTATACCGTGCCGCGTCGCAAACTCCTGCGCTCGCGCCTTGTCACGAGCAGCCACGGCCACCACCTGCAGAGAGACGGCACGACAGGCAGCGGTGATGGGAGTTCATGGCATCCTCGTGTTTGGGAAGGGGATGTGGTGCCACGTCGACACAATGTCAGGGGATGCCGAGTCCTTCTCGCCTTCACTGCCATGGGAGACGCCCAGGCTAGGGCTGTCCCCTTCTCCCAACCCCAGCAGTGGCCGCCTCTTGTCTCGACGTTTCGCAGGCATCCTCAGCGCGCCACCGACGCGACCTTTTTCCGCGCTCATTACCGGGTAAGTCTTCTCGGTGGCTCACTCTGCACCTCCAGCGCGCCACCATCATCACACCCTCTTACAGCGCCCATCACCGGGGCTCTCTCTCGCAAGGCTCCCTCCGTGGCTCACTCGGCCACATCCAGCCCACCGCCGACACCACGTCGGCCAGTGCTCGCTTCACAAGGCTCCTCAATCACTCCTGTTCATCCCTCACATATCCCTCCCTCGCTCGTCATTGGCCTGTCACAATACAATCGCGTCTCTTAATTGTTACCCAGCTCACCTGTGCAATTTCCCGGAGTCAACAAGTGACCTCACCGGTCCTCTTCATCCCGTTATCAGATTAATTACTCTCTATTTCATGCTTGACCCAGCGCTTCCAAGAAGTTAATACGCGACTCAACGCGCCTGCCTAATGCCGGATTTCCCCAACACCGGAACTTTGGCATCACAGTGCTGATAAACATGATTGACTGTCACAGTACTCCATTCCAATATGCACATTTCATACAGACCTCAGCCAGGAGGTACGTGAGCTCAAGGGGTGGCCTCATATGAAGTCGGAAATGCCCCAATGTATCTAAAAATTCTGGCCCTTCCAATGTGAGCCATTACATCTATGACAAAAAGAGATATACTGGCATGATATTTGTAGTACCACCTTTAGTGAGACTAGACATGCAAAAGAAGATCCATGCCCTGCACCTGGGCATAGTGCAGTGCAAGTACTGGGCCAAGGAAGTGCTGTTCTTGCTAGGGATGATGGCCCTGATAGAGGCTACTGTCAGCAATTGGCCAAAGTGGAATGAGTTTTAGACTCAGCGGCAGCGTGAAACACTATGATCGACAATGATCCCTATCAGTGGACCTCTTTGAGTGGGAATGTCAACACTTCCTCGTAACCGTCAACTACTTCTTATAGTTCATAGAGTTAGACCACCTACAACAGCCTCACATCAACTCCCACCATCAATACTCTCACAGACCAATTTTGCCATCCAACGTCTTTGCAATGTAATCCAGGATTATAGAATTCTACCAAACACTTCGAAGCTGAGCCATCGTGCTTCGAAGAATCGCAAAGAACAAGATAGTACTTCGAGACAGCTCATCCACACATGATATACATAGTACTCCGTAGCAACTGAGAGGTCATTACCGATTGTTATGCATAAATAATTATACCATAATATTTTACTCGAGACTAGAAGTGAATTGTATGTCTGTACAGTTTTATCCGTCCATTATCTAAACCGCTTGTGCTGGTGAGGGTCACGGTGGTAGCAGTCCAAGGAGAGTGGGCCAGACATCCCTTTCCTCAGCAACAGATCCCAGCTCTTCCTGGGGGATTCCCAGTATTAAATGTATCCACCATCCATTGTCAGAATGTATCCATTCATCCATTGTCAGAAACCGCTTAATCCTGCACAGGGTCACGGTGATCCGGATCCTATCCCGGCAGACACAGGGCGCAAGGCAGGGCTATGCCCAGGATGGGACGCCAGTCCATCACAGGGCACCGAGGGCAATTTAGTCCGCAGGCCAATTAACCTATGCAGCAGCATGTATTTTGACTGTGGGAAGAAACCGGAGTGCCCGGCAAAAACCCACGCAGAAACTGGGAGAACATGCAAACTCTACACAGAAAGGCCCACGAGGCGGGATTCGAACCCGGGACCTTCTTGCTGTGAGGCGGCAGGGTAGTTTCTACCAATTGCAGAGAAAAACAACGGAAGCTTTTGTTTCGTTGGCATTTAGCCGAAATGAATGTTACTGCGACACAACGCTTATGGTGATAAAATACAATTACATTGTTAAAGCCAGACTTCAGAGCAAAGGGATCTGGAAATTATCAGTGTAGAAGTGGAAACCTACATCGTGCTGGAATATCATGTTCCCAAACGGGAGCATGTAAAAAGCCAAGAATTATGGTCGGAATATTTGCAATGGGTTTGCAAAAGCAACATTTCACAATAAACAGGGCAAAGTGTCAACCATAGAACTTGAGTGAACTTTGTCCTGTACTAAACGTGAAGCCTATACGAGACAACTTTTTCCGCTGGTTTTAACGGTTTGCAATCGCTGTAACTGACGTCATTTATCTGCTCTGCTGTATCTTATCATTAAAGCCACACCTCACTATTTTTATTAACACTTACTGTACTGCATTGATATTTGTACGCACAAACTCTATCTTAACAGAAGTGAACGTTAAATGTTAAATAACTCACGCCAACTATGCCTAGCACTATGGGATATATGGGTAATAACAGATAACCACAGCGCTGTGTTTAAGGCACCGGCATATTGCCTTTAGATACATGGGGTTTGTGCTCTTTTGAAAAAAACATTGGGCCCCTCTGAAGGCTTTTAACTTAATGCAGGATTGCTTAACAACGTAGGTGAAGCCCCTCACCTAAAATCCACTATGCCACAATAAGTTATATTTTACACTAAACCACTTTTTTAGCATCCATTTATTTATTTAACAATGCTACACTACAACTGGGAGAAACGGTTTTTCGATCCTCTGTATGTCCTGTGCATATGGTAGAGTTGACAAATAAAGTTGAATATGCATAGGTTAATTGGCCTGTGGACTAAATTGCCCCCGGTGCCCTGTGATGGACTGGCGTCCCGTCCTTGGTATAGCCATGCCTTGCGCCCTATGTCTGCCGGGATAGGCTCCGGCTCACCGCGACCCTGTACAGGATTAAGCGGTTTCTGAAAATGAATGAATGAATTAATTAATTGAACCAGCAGCTATGATTATCACTTTCACTTAGGACTGGCCATGTTCCAATGTTAGCCATTGCCGGATATGTTACCTACTGCAGTTCACAGGAAGTCTGCCAAACAAACAAATAGCTACACATTTAAATGTGTCTAGGCTGCACGGTATTATGCTGAAGTTGTGTTTATGTCACTGCAATAATGCCACTAGAGCAGGGGTGCTCAACCTTTGGCATCTCAAGGCCCACATGGGTCTGGTCTCCATGCACCACTCGGTGGGGTTCGAGGCCCACTCATGGGTTACGACCCATCAGTTGAGAATGGCGACCCTAGAGGATAAGTCATTTAAGTAGTTATGGACACTTAGCTTCAAACTCCTGTCAAACAACAGAGAACATATAGCCCAATTATGTATATACAAGTACAGTTTGTTTTAGCTGCCTGGAAGTGTAATTTCCAAACACGCTCTATTTATATTTTTATTTCACTAGCTTATAAACAAAAAAATACCACTGTGATGTTTTGAACAATGGTCCTGTACAGCAGAGTATTTTTCTGTTATAGGGCAGTGCTATTAACAAAAGGGTTAAGTGTGTTGCGCTGTCCCTAAGTAACCCTGTTGGGAAGAACAGTCATTGCCAATTGTTTATGCAATGACGAATGTGGGGAGGTTTTTTTTTATTTCCCCCAGGCACCATGCCAGCGCCCTGGACTTAACCTTTTGTTCCTTTTTTAGTGTACATCCAGTACATTCTGTCTTCAAAACAACCGGGCGGAAAACAGACTTTTCAGCTCGGCCTCGATGGCCAGAGGCTGACCATCGTGCTTCGAAGAATCGCAAAGAAGAAGAAGAACAGACTTTTTAGTATTGCAGTACAGTGCTACATGCATTATACATTATTTGCGAAGCCCTATAAAGAGAATATAAATTTGGTAGGATACATGGTTATGTAGTGACAAAGGAAAGTACAGGACTCTCTATTGAAAGGTATCGTATTTTCATTACAGCCAATGTCATAACATGTGACAGTAAGAACTTTTAGGCATAATCATTGTGGTGTGGCTATTTAGGCTTATTTAGCTTGACCCTAACCCTTGCTATCCCGTCACATCCATAAGAGCCAACCTCTCCTTGGGTCCAATATTTAGAACACCAAATATCCCCAGTATAGCTTTAACAGACTCTTGGTCTCGAGTTCTGTCAGCAAGCAGCACCTATAAAGGGTAGCCAGCACCACGCTAGGCCTCCTTTGTGGCAATGTTTACCCATCCCAATAGGTACTCATTTGAGGCTGAGACGACCTAGGTGAGGCCCAGGACCGGTTCAGAAAATTCGTCACTAGCGTTGGTCGTGAGCGGGATTCGAACTCGGGTTGCCAGGTTTGTAGCCCAGCGCGCTGACCACTGAGCCACCGCTCCCTCCACATCTTTACTCTGAATAAATGACACTCTACACCGTTGCAGCCACCTTTCCAAAACACTAGGGCCACCTTCCTGTCTGCCTTCACCACCTCGACCCAGACGAGAGCCTCTTCAGGGTTTCCTGTTTTTCTTTTTAGAATTTCTCCTCACTCCGCCTTTCTCCTGAAACCTTCTGGTCTGTCATCCAACTCAGTCTCCTTGAGAACCGCGACCAAACCCCCTAGCTACACTTGAATCTTTATAATCAAAAACATACATTCGGTGATGCCGCGCTGGCAAGGGTCCACAAGCACAAATAACTCGACTCAACACATTTGTCAACAACACTGACATGATAAGGAAAAATATATAATCGGCAAAGTTTCGGGAAACGGCCCTGCTCCATTCATGTGCAGGAAACGGCCCTGCTACATTCAATGGTCGTTGCCCAAAACGTCGGCTATCGTGTTTTTTTCCTTTCAAGGCAGCAGTGTACTGATGCATGTGTTGAGTCTTGTATATTTAGAAAGCTCACCCCTACCACCCAATGAGCATTTGGAACACGTTATACTTCTAACAACTCTTGTCAAATGCTTCAGCTATCCTGAATTGACCCCATCACAATATGTGCTGTCTAAAAATGGGATAAAAAATTTTTCCTGGAGGCAACAGTGCTCATCATTTGCAACTTATAATTTCACTGAAACCTTTTCAGTATATCAACTTTGCTTTACGATGGCCTCACAATACGTGAAATCACTTTACGATATATGCTCTATAAGAATATATTTGATCGTAGATAGATGTTTATGATTACAGCAGAAAAATACCCAGTGTGCTTGCAAGCTCTTTACCGGATTCCTGCGACGCAACAAACATGAGTATAACGTTAGGTTTTACGATCTGCCTGCGTGTGAGCGTGGGTGGCACAGCAGCCAATCAGCGATCCAAACGCATGCCGCTTGGGTAGCTTCTCAGCCAATAGCAGCGCTTTTTAGTGTTTACATCTCAACTTTCAAGGTCTTGGAACGAATTGCCAGAAAACAATGTACAGTACTGTTGGTCTCACTTTACGATGAATTTCCACTTTACGATGAGAAAGGGATGTCTGGTCCACTCTCCTTGGACTGCTGTCACCGCGACCCTCACCAGGACAAGCGGTTTAGAAAATGGATGGATGGATGGATGAGTTTCACTTTACAATACGTGTTCTGGAACGGATTAATATTGTAAAGCGAGGGACAGCTGTATATACATACGTTTTTGTGGTTGTGCTTGTGCAGCACTGCCAACGCAACAGCATCACGAAATAATGTAATGTTAAATACAAAATGTAATCCAAAAATGCGTATCCAGAGTGTGGTGTCTAAAGTACTCTTGCGTTTGTGAACTGTGAAGTTCTCACATTATAACAAGCGCTTAGAACATGCATATACGTCTGTGTAGATCCACATATGCAGAAAGTATTTGCATGTTAAACAGCATTCATAAACTAAATTTCTCCTTATTATCATAACACATTGCTCTACATTTATACTCTACGCATATAACCTGCAGTTGTACTCTACACTGGCGGATATCTTGCATCGTTCAAGCCATTGTCATGATAGATAGATGTTTATTATTACAGCAGAAACATACCCAGTGAGCTTGCAAGCTCTTTACTGGACTCCTGCGACACAACAAACATGTGAATTGTTGACAATAATTAAAATATATACAAGATTTATAAGTAACCAACATTTAAATCAACCACCAAAAAAAACATTTACATGTAGCATTGCACACATTTTTTTTCAAATAAATTAGTCCAAAATACATAGCATTGCACTTGTTTTTTTCAAATAATAATATAAGATTAAAGCTGTGCATTGCGATAGTGAAAAAATAAATAAAGCATATTAAGGGTAAACATACTCAACGTTAAGACGGAAGAGTGCAAAAAATTGTAACCTTTAGAACACGTTGAGCAATCACAACTAGGCAGACATTTCAATTCTAACTGGGATATAAGTTTAGTATGAGGTTGTATTTGCAATGTTTTAAACAATTCGTGTTTAAACAAGTAGCTTAAACATCACGAGGGATATCTACAGTATAGCCACTGGCTCCAACGCCGGTTCACACCATATTTAACATTGCAATGAAATGTGATGTGAGTGAGAAACTGATTTACCTGGTGCTCATCAGCAGGCAGGGTCCTCAATGCAATCACAAAGTCGTGGCTGATCTTCCCAGCTGAACAGATAGCCCACCTGGTAGCTGGAGCCATTGTGCCTTGAGTTCGTCAGCCCAGAGTTTTACAAGTTCTGCCTGACATTCCAGCGCAAGACGCTCTGGTATTATATAACACCCAGAATGAAAGGCAGGCAAAAACAAGTCATTAACCATTGAGCAAGCGACACCGAGGGGGGAGTGGCTCTCTCTCTCTCTCTGGATACACAGAGGTACCCAATGCATGTTGGCACACACACAAACACACACATTAAGCTGTGCACTGCGTGTGTGAGTGTGGTTTGATCAGACGACGAGGAATTTACAAGCAATTCGTGTCAGAATCACATAAAACATGTCCATCCATCAATTTTCTTAACCGCTTGTCCTGTTGAGGGTCTTAGTGCTAATGTAAAAAATGACAACACTTGTAACACAGAGCTCAGTCCAGTGTAGAATATATAGTTCAGTTCATTTAACGCCATGCTCTGACACTATCTGTGCACGAGTCTGTTTTTGATACTGTATTTTTCTAATGACGATTTTTTAGAAGCGATGTCACTAAGTGCCCGACCCGCCACGCTGCCGCCGAACGCTGAAGCCCCACTTCTATTTTGAGTGGAAAAAACTTTGTATGACATTCAACAAAAAGTAGCAAAAGTGACATAGTGATAACTAGAATACATCGTATGCTAGACAAACGCCGATCAATGTACAGTATTGCTGTAGCCTGTCATGGCTTGACCTCTGAGATTTGCTCTTAAGCGCTGCTCTTTCTAGATAGCCATCTCGAGTGAAGGAGGAACGTCCAACACAGCTCTTAAGAGAAATTCTCAAAAGCAGGTGATATTGTGATTCTGTTTAGCATTTAAGATTCCTTTAGTCTGTTGAACATTGTGTTCTGCTACCACCACGATATTTTCTTTGTCCGCATTCAAATAAGGTAATAATAATGATGTGAGTTTTCACGGCACGATGTTTGAGAGTGCTCTCCATAGCTGTTCTTTTGGGATAGCCGTGTCGAGCGTTCCTTTCACGTTCCTCTCACGTTGAAGGCTAAGGCTAGGGGCGGCACGGTGTCGTAGCGGCGAGTAGCGCTGCCGCCTCACAGCAAGAAGGCCCAAGGTTAGAATCCCAGCTCAGGTGCCTTTCTGTGTGGAGTTTGCATGTTCTTCCGTGTCCGCGTGGGTTTTTGCTGGGCATTCCGGTTTCCAAAGACATGCTGGTGCATAGGTTGATTGGCTTGCAAACTAAATTGCCCCCGGTGCTGTGTGATGGACTGGTGTCCTATCCTGGGTATAGTCCTGCCTTGTGCCCTGTGTTTGCCGGGATAGGCTCCGGCCTATAACACACAAACTCCACACAGAAAGGAGCCCGAGGCAGGAATCGAACCGCCTTGGGCAAGACCATTAACAATAATAACAACAACATTTATAGAGCGCCTTTCACCCGAGGGTCACAAAGCGCTGCACAAAGGCCGCGGAGAGAACGGAATGTCAACAACAGGAAAAAAAACAGCTAACAAAAATAGGCCAATTAACCTGGCAGCATGTCTTTGGACGGTGGGAGGAAATCGGAGTGCCCGGTGGCGAAA
>JAZEWU010000011.1:3131232-3145567 GCA_036362915.1 Geotria australis | reverse complement strand
TGATTCAATACGAGTTCAATTTTAATTCCCTCACGATGGAGAAAGTTTCGCTGACGAGGAGAGGAAGGGGAAGGTGGAGACGTGAAGAGGTAGGGATACGTCCGGGGGGGAAGTGGGAGTTTGACTCAATAACATTTCGATTACAATTCCCTCACGGCGATGACGATGGAGAGAGTTAAGCTGTACAGAATATTACCCATTTTAGACGAAACACTACCCTGCCCTTTCAAAATGTATCCCCCACCCCCCTTAAATTCTTATTTTCGCGTCATTATTTAAGTAGTTTACCTCAGGCAGAATTAATCAGTTACACTGTTATTCATTAGCATGGCAAACAATTGTATAACAGCAATAACATGATTATGATAACGTGAGGTAACATGATTATAATAACGTGAGGGGAATGGGCTGGTCTCGCGCTTCCTGCCACATTTCTGGGCACACACAGCGCCGGCATTTAAACCCATGGAGCCCTATCATGCAGAGAAACGTAACTCACACTCGATGAGTCTATTATTTAACCAATAATTATAATATTTTACTGCCACGTACAAACAGGGATCGCGACGTGAACGCTGCTACCTTGACCCCCATGTCTTGAAGTAAATGTATGTATAGACAACACTGCAGAACTGTGAATGCAATACGGCGGCTGTTTTCTTGAACATTATAAACGTGTTTAAATTAATCAGTAATATGAATGCTTTTTTCAAATTTTAAGTTAGTATTCATTCCTGTCTTGATATTTACCACAAAGTTTAATCGTTCGGGGTGATAGAAAAGAAATGAAGTAATTGACATGTTTTACCCATTGAACTAGTCCAGTACAATACTCTTCTGCAATGTAACTAAATTATCTCTAATATTTTTGCCCGTCTGCCATGTCTTAAATAACACAAATAGCGGCTACATTTCCTGACACTAGAATTTAAGTAAAAGTTATTCATGTTGTCAATGCTCGTTTTGCCTCGAGTTCCCTAATCTGAGGGAAGTTTGATGAGGGAAGAGGTACGGTTGCCACCTGTCCCGGTTTTTTCGAGATTCTCATTTCGACGCGACTGTCCCAGAATCTGTAACTTTTTCCGGGACATTAAATGCACCTCTTTTTTTCTCGGATCGCTAAAACTAGGTTCGGCAAATCTCTTAACATTTCGTCTGTCGACGTTGTTCTGAGTTGTGAGGTATTCTGCATTTCATGAGGGTCTTGCGTGCCCACACGTTACCAAAGGTACACATTGTTTAGCACACAAAAGCCAGTGTTCTTGCATTGTATTTGGTTATAGCTACGCAGCAGCTACCGCCACTTAACTACACAAGACATAATCGTCCCACTCTGCAGGGTGGTCCACAAGTCATGTAACCCCCATTTCATAGTTTTCTTTCCCCGTGTGATCCATTCATAATCCCATACGCTCACTACAAGCCGTTCTTCAACAGTTTTTGAACTCGTATCAGCCATCTGAAATAAATACGGGTTATATAGAATGAGCAAAGGAAAATAAATGGGGGTCACAAGACATCTGGACTACCCTGTAGATACGAATCAGGGCTGCTAAGTGTAACACACCGTTTCACATTTGCTTAATCATAGTACTGTATGATTTTTTTTTACGAAACGGCTGTGGTGTCCCGGCTTTTTGTAAGTCAGAGGTGGCAATCTTAAAAAGAGGACATTGTATTGGTATTAATTACTGTATTAAGAGCCACTTTGGAGGTAACGTAGAATAATAATAGCATTTTATAGAGGGCCTTTGTAGGATTTGGCAGGAGGAAGATTTGGCGAGTTGTGAGGTCACTTATAAACGAAGTAATTGCTAATGTAAACAAAGATTTTTGGTTTTGAATTCACAACTCAAACTAGTCTTTTATATCTAGTGAGCATTTGCCTGTTAATATCCTGCAGCGGATTGATGACAGCTGCTGATGATGATTCTGACTAACTACACTCCGAGCAGCATGATGATGGGGGTCAAGGTAGAAGCGTTCACGTCGCGATCCCTGTCAGGTAATACTTGGTATTGCCTGCGAATTCTACCAAACACTTTGAGGCCGAGCTGCAAGACAACGATGTCCAGAGGCTGACCATCGTGCTTCGAAGAATCGCAAAGAAGAAGCATGATGATGCCTTCACGTGGGAGAGGAGGATAAACGCTTGACACGGCTGTCCCGAAACAGTAGCTCTTGTTAGCAATTCTCATACACTGAGCCGTGAAAACCTACACCAATAGACCTCGACATTGGCATTTAGCTCCCGATCATAATGTTGCCACACGCAAGAACTAAATCAGGCTCAACCCCTATTTGTCTTTGTGGTTTTCATATGTTACACCGTTCCACAGGTGATAAACGGAGAGCTCAGAAAGAGTTGTAGGTTGGAGGAGAAGAGAAATGCCGTGGCTGAAGCTAAACTTGATCCACAAGCTGACCCCATTGGAACCCTTTGCGTTCTTCCCAAAGAGATGCTTCACAATGTATTCAGCCACCTCGAAGGTAATATTTTTACATGATATCCTCTCATTTGTCACGACATTATAACCTTTGGAATGCATTATTTCGGGGCAGGCAATTTCATTGCTATTATTTGCATGTAAGGGTCACCTGGAACTAGTGTTCAGCATTAAATAACTTATTGTCCAAACCTTGATTATGACTAAATGACCTGTAATGCACATGGAATCTTAGCAGACTTGAGCCTGGATAGTGTTTGAATGGGTGACCACTATCCATATAACAGGTGTTGCAGGCCGCCTCCAGGCTATGTGGGCAGGAGAGGGCAGTGCAATAAAATGCGTTGATCTTTGATTCCGTGTTCCCAAGTCTATGATCACTGCCATTACCAGTCCACACTGATCAGTGTCGTAAAGTCTGGACAAATAACCCTCATGACCCTCACTGCATGTGGAGGCCCTTATGCATCAGTGTATTCATACACTAAGGGCTGTACATGTGTTGTGTAGTGGCACATGTTGCTAATTTTCCGTTCTCTGTCGTTGTTGACATGTCGTTCTCTCCGCAGCCCTGTGCAGCGCTTTGTGACCCTCGGGTGAAAAGCGCTCTATTAATGCTATTATTATTATGTGTAGAGTCGCGCACAATTGGTCACTAATTTCATCCTATTATCCAAGCCTGTGCATGGATAACAGGGGTGACTCCGAATAATGTATTATTTTATTTGTGTTTATGCAAACGTTACCATGTGCATGAAAGGAGTTGTACTCTTGCATATGGCAATATTTTTAGGAGCCTACAAACTAACATGATGGTCTGAGGATAGAGCATGTTTAGCTTTGCCATTCCTCTGCTGAACGAGCACAGACCGCAGTGGTTGTTCACATGATTCACAGACAAAATTAGTAATTTGTGCATAGAAACGTGGACTGTCGTATGCATCCTTTGGAGCACCCACATTTGATCAAATAACAAGCGCTTCACTGTTTATGTAAAATGTTGCAGATTCAAGCCCAGTAACTAATTTCCCTGTCTTATTTCCCTGTGCCTCGATGCAGCGGAACAGCTCAGCTCGCTGTGTTTGGTGTCTCGCGCCATGTGCGAAGAGATCCTGGCATACATAACCATCCCGTCCACGCGTAAAAAGCTGCTCTTCAACAGTTACGACAAGGACAGAACGCGATGTTGCTCAAGTAAAGTATTGAATGACGACAGGACGTTGGGTGAGCTATGCCTGGCCGACTTCTTCCATTATTGCAAGTTTGCTCCTATGGTTTATGCCACTTGTTCGTGCCCAAAATGTGGCCAAATCCGAAAGACCACATGTGGTCGAATGGCTGTGAAAACCTAAGTGTGATATTTGATTATTTTTTAATTTGTCCTTTTACAATCCTATGTTGTCACTTTGAGCCGTTTTTTTGTTACCGGTTTATTTAATTTACTGTCGGGTTAGTTTAGCAATAGTTAATGTAGGAGGTTAAAACAACAAACTTCATGTCACTCAGTGCAATGGCTAACTTCCTAGATACCCATTCGCACTCTTTCCTGTGAGTGGCAGCACTCAGTCACTGACTGGGCTGCAACCAAAAGTGGGATTATGGAAGGTATCTTTCTAAGCGCCATGTGCTATTTTGAAGATGTTTCAAATTACTACACTGCAGCACCCTTGAGTAGGCCCTAAATGGTAGAAATATCAACGGGCATAATTGTGTCGATTGAAAAAAGGCTATTACCGCCCACAATGCTTAATAATATATACATTTTTACTAAACATTATAAAGCAACTACTGAAAGTGTATTCAATATAATAAAAATAATACTAGAAATCTGTGTATATGCTGAGTTAAAGTTAACAATTTCTGAAATCACTTTGGAAGCAGTGAATCACTAAGTATCTCATGTGATTGTACAATCTGTGGCACAGGATTTCTGATTAAGCGTGCAACGTTCTTACATCCAACAAAGGAGCGGCTCAAAATCCTGCACGATTTCACTTGCATGGTACAAAACGCAGCCAAACATTAATTCATTGTCAGACACCGCTGAATCCTGTACAGTGTTGCGGTGAGCAGGAGCCTATCCCGGCAGACACAGGGCGCAAGGCAGGGCAATACCCAAGATGGAACATCAGTCCATCACAGGGCACCAGGGGCAATTTATTAAGCAGACCAATTAACCCATGCAGCAGCATGTCTTTGGACTGTGGGAGGAAACCGGGGTGCCTGACCAAAACCCACACGGACACAGGGAGAACATGCAAACTCCACTCAGAAAGGCACCCGAGCCGGGAACCGAACCCGGGGACTTCTTGCTGTGAGGCAGCAGCGCTACTCACCGTGCCACCATGCCGCCCTGCACACAAACAGACATAATTAATTGTGGATCACCGTGAGCAAGGGAGAAATTGTGGCAACATGCATTTCAATTGGGACCTATTTTTAAGGAATGTTAACACCGACTGTAGGCCTCTTTTGACGTGTTATTATAAGTGTACCTCATAGGCCAGGAGTGCTGCTGGCCATCCACCCTCTCGTGTGCCGTCCTGACGTTTATAGATGCTCGCTAAGAGCACTTGACCCAACAGTTTGGTAAGGCTATCCGGGGGATAAAACCCGGTATTTTCTACATTTCTTGTGCAGTCTTTGTTACACGTGCTTTTGTACCACTGCCAACGCAGTACAATAGCACAAAACTATTTGTATTTTATTTCACCATTGACCATTTGTAGATTGAACTATCACCAGTGACCCAAGTCAGCTGAAAATTGACCACTTTTGGTTTGCACTATTCGTTAATACAGGCCGTGATTTTCATGTTATTTAACATTGTTTGCTTTTGTCTGCAGATTCGTTCCTGTGAGCTCTGTGACCCTGACAAGCCCATGACATGTTGGGGATTAAATCATTTCGGGAGACTTCTGCGGGTAATGCACTACATCGTAAAAGCTGGTTTTAACAGTATGCTTATTTTCTATCATGTCCGCTGACATTTACACTTTTGCGTAGACAAAACGATTTTTAAGGAAGTGACGGCCATCTTAGGGGACGCTGGCAGATTGTTTCCGCTCTTAAGATTGCCAGTTTCACGACCTTTCAGTGTATTCGAAGCAGCCTTAATCATTTAATTTTCGTTGCTTTGGTTTTTTATTAGCTGTTTTTTTTTTCCTGTCGTTGTTGACATGGGTGACTGTCATGCATGACAGTCACCCATGTCAACAACGACAGGAATGACAGTCACCCATCCACACACTATCCAGGCTCAATCCTGCTTTGCTTCTGAGTTCTGACAGGATCGGGTGTATTACAGATGATTTGGTCAAAGGTTTAATAGCGCATTACTAAACTGTAGATACATGTAACAATGAATATTTATTTTTGAGTGCCTCGCGTTAATGAACAGTTATTATTCCCTACCTGACTACGGATAGTTGACCTGAAGCCGATAATAACGAGGCATGTGGGATTCAGTGCCTGTGAACGTGTGCATGTAATTTTGCAGACCTTGATAGCTGGCTGGGGCGCACTCGAGTGTCAGAGAGTATTCAAATACGTCTGCAACGGGCTGAATCTCGACTGCAAGATGAAAGCAATCTTAACCTCTCCCCCAGGTATGCAGATATCACTTTTCATACATAATATATTTACATGTATCTGAGCTACCGCAGAAAGCTGTATTGGTGAAAAAAAAAATCATCTTGAATATATGTTGAATAGGTGTAATGGTTTGCACACTGCACTTCAATCCAAAGGTCACCAGTTCGATTCGCTCTCCTTCGACGCTAGTTACAATAATGGGGTAAGTTTCCTAAATCTCCCATCTTCCAGTGTCCCTGTCCACCCAGCAGCAGTATAATGGGTTTACCACAGTTGGTTGATTGTGGAAGGTGTGAAGTGAGGGTAATCCCACCTCTTCCAGGACGTCTGGCCTGTGTGGCAGAGTAGGCAAAATACCTTCCACAGGAGCTCTATAGAACTCCTCGTATAAATCCTTCCCACAGCAATGGCCTGAACAAGCAATTGCATGGCTGCGCCTTTAGTATTTTACATTAATATATTTCGGCAACCTCAAAACGTCAATTTTAAATGTATGTATTTAATACTATGTAATGCATTGGGATAGGGAGGTTGGCTTGACCTCCTTTGGCCTATGGTTCCTAGTGCAGTGGTACCATCTGCACAATGGATAACTATGCCACTGGTATAATGTTACATGTCAAAAAGCTCACTGAGGAGTTACAAAATCTCTATATTATAAAGCACTAGGTGGGGCGACCCGGCGTTGCTCGGCTAAATTTGATCGTAACTGGGGATAGTAATAATAATAATAATATCAATTTATATAGCGCCTTTCACCCGAGGGTCACAAAGCACTGCAGAAGGGCCGCGGAGAGAACGGCATGTCAACAACGACAGAAAAAACAACTAATAAAAACCAAAAACAACAAAAAAATATTAAATGATTAAGGTTGCTTCGAATACACTGAAAGGTTGTGAAACTTGCCGCTTATCGTAACTGGGGATTGTAAAAGGGCTTACGATTTTTTATATAATTGGTTTAACGGAAATTAAACTTGCAATGTATCAAGAAGCCCTAAAAACGAAAAAGCATTTTTGGACGGCTGTAATTCATTAGCATGCAGTGTTTATCTAAAAGGAGACAAAATCGTGATTACAAATACTGTATACGTATTACCGACCCGTGCGGAGCGGTGCACAAAGAAAGGTTAATATGCCTGAAGATATTGAGCTTATTTCACAGCCTGCCTGCTCACAAATGTAACACATAATGCAAAGAGGAATTTTAATTAGTGCCAAAGCAATTACTATCTGTCTCGACACGCAGAGTGATTGCCTAATTTAATGACATTGCAGTTTTGACAACATCTGGTAGGAGCAGAGGTGTGAAGATGTAAAAGGCTTGTCTGTTAATCTGCAGGAAGTGTTGAAGTATATTAAGCGTTTTAGAACCACATCAAATGTCAAGATGTTTACAGTTTTGTCATTAATATACATATGTAAAAAGAATAAATTTTAAGCAGGGGAAAAAAAACGCAAGTGTGATTTTATATTTATATGTGCTAGTCATAGACATCATAAACAATTTAGCCTGCCATATGGAAATTTGCATATTACATTACATACATATCCACACAAGTACGTGAAAATGTATACAGTGAATTTTAAACAGCAGGCGTTCTCGTGTTATAACCAATGCTGTCAGTGCAGTGGCCTCTTAATGGAGACATGAGCAATGAGACAAAAGTTCTTGGCACTTTGACCAAAGTGACATTGCTGTGACCGAGACACAAAGTCTCTTGCATTATGCTGCCACTCCCTGTGCATCTTCTTCTTTGTGTACTGGCGATGTTTCCTATATTCCCAATTATTATAATCAACACCCGGTGCTCCCAATGGGCTCGGTTAACTAAAGCTTGGCTGGTGACTAAAGAGAAAAACAATCAGCGTTGAGGGCCGGCCTATCTCTCAGCAGCAGAATTCTGGTGGCAGAGTGACTTGTCTGCCAAGATTTATGGCCCCCTGAGAAAACTGAGGCCAATTTTCAGACGCAGAAGAGCGAGCGTGTGAAGTGATCTGTGATGGGTTTTCCACGTTGGGAATGCCAGGTGGAAATGGCAGTTTACATCTGGCCTACATCTACTTCATTTGGCCACACCTGGCCCGGGAACTTGATGAGTGTTGTCCCAAAATCGGTGTGTAAAGCCCGATTTTTTTTGTCGGCAACACAGACTGTCGGGTGAATCAATAGCAATAAATGCAATTTATAGCGCGCGAAATTTCACGCCTGGTCAGGGACGAGACGTGAATACGGAGGCGCAAATAGCACGTCGAGCAGACGCACCTTATTAAATTGAAAGTTAGAAGGGACAAGTATAATGACGGAGTGACAGCCAGACAATTGAACGTAATCGAGAGGACATCAGTTGTGGTGATGTAGAGATTAAGTCGGCTCACGTGCAGATTATAGGTCGACTAGCTGGAGTACCCGGCGTTGCTTGGGGAAACAAGATTAGGAACACCTTGGAGAGCAAATGCTGACATATATTTATTTAACTCTAAGGATAGAGTGGTAACAGAGAAACAAAATACGAAGGGGGTAAACAATATTCTGACAAACAGTTTGAAAGATACGATGATTCTATGTTGTCAAAGCTTCTGTATGTAGAACATTGGTGGTCTTTCCTTCTGTGGGAATCCAACCCTTGAGCACCCAATGTAATAGTAAAAATTGATATTTTTGGGCTTGGATGACCTCCAGTGAACTCCGAGGTCAACAGCACCTATCCCACAACACTCCCCGGGTCAAGTTACCCCTCTAGACCAATTTTCAGCCCCCAGGGTCCAACCGTTTAGTCGCCTATGGCCGGGCAGATGAACAATCACCGGAATTATTAGTATAGATTATTACATCGGGGGAAATTGTGATGGATGGTGGGGTCTTGGGGAGACCTTCAGCAGTGGATTGAGCATGGATGATGATGGAGTACACTCGCCAACAAACACACCTCCAAAAGAAATTGGCCAAACGTCTCAAGGCAAGAAACTCCTTAAACAGTCTTCAGACTTTCGTGGAGAAATAAATCAATTACAAGATTATTAATATTCTTACGTGATGCCATACAGCTGGCATTATATGGATCATCACTGTATTGGGTGCAAAAACACTCCATTAATGGCTTTTCTCACAAAGAGCAGCATTTGCACTGGAAAGAGCAGGCGAGATGAGAGGGGAGAGACTGGAGTGCATGGCGGGGAGTAGAGTGGGGTAAAGGGTGTAGAAAGAGTGCTGGGAGGTGTACGCAGTGGGATGAGAGGGAAGATGTAGACAGGGGTGAGTCAGTGAAGAAGTAAGCACCATTTTGAAATGAGAACATTCTTCTTCTTTGCGATTCTTCGAAGCACGATGGTCAGCTTCTGGACTTCGTTGTCTTTGGTAAGCGTATAAATGCGCACCATCGTGGGCTACAGGGACTGGTGTTTTGGAAAACTCCGCTATAATATAACTCACCCGACTTTGGTTTTTTTTGCGCAGGGAAAGAAAAGCTGCTGGAGATCGAGGTGAAGTGCATATGCCGGCGGGTACTGCTGGATCCGTCTATGTATCGCTCCGAGGGTATGTTCTGGCTGACCCAGATCCTGAATCCTTGGCCACCAGCCGACCAGGCGCGTCTGCTCTACGTGCTGTACGGGCCCTACTGTGAACGTGAGGGTATGTAGACTATGGGCACCTTTTTGCAAGTGTACAAATAATGTAGAATATACACGGTTTTACCCTTTCTGGCAATGAGAAAAGTGTTAAGATCTTAAAACTGGAACTTGGCGCGTAACAATGTATGTCATGCGCTGGCAATTCAATGATTTGTCACGATCGAGGGTAACGATTCGACTCGGAATTTTGATTCTAGTCTAATTTTGACCATCTCGTTTGTAGTGTTCCCGACCACAGGGTAGATGCACTTGCTGGTTGCAGAGCTCCAAATAAACATTTGTTTAGCTCGTTACATCACATCAATAGCACACTTGAAAAGTACGGCCCTTTTTTGACAATCCTCGTCAGTCGTGGGAAGAGTCTGACAGTGCAGTGCGCTCACTACTGCACCGCTGCACCCTGACCACACAATTAGAAAATAATTAGTGGGAGAAAAAAATCCGAAGAAAATGTTTTATCTTTTGCAATAGCGTAGCACCTACTGTATACTCTTTCCATACCCTGATGACGCTGAGTGGAAGATTCATTGACACGTCGGTAACATCTTTGAAGTGCTGTATGTGCTCGCCCGTTTTCTCCAACATATCTACGAGTGCACAACACTTACACACCTTTTCACATGACCTAAACTCATAAACAGAGCTTCACTATGGATAACATTGATTACTAAAGCCTTCGAGTCAATTTTTGATGTATACTCTTTGTTGCTGTGCATGCGCTCGTACACACACACATTGCACGCACACGCACGCACTTGTATGCGATGCAGGCCACGTGCTGTGGGAGTGCATGCTGGGAAGCAGGCCCGTGCGCGACACTTGTCTGCTCGAACTCAGCTCGGCCCTTCATTTACTGCAGGCCTCCACCAGTATCGGCTGCAACAAGTGCGACGTCAAGAGCATCATCGCAGCGCTGTCCGGTACCGGCGGCACCTGCGCACCTGGAATAAACTTCTTGTGCGGCGGGGGGGGGGGGTTGAAAAAAATAACAATAATTCTACAACAAGCTAGGAGGGAACAGATGTACCCGAGCAGACGCACGGCACCACTGACCCACACCAACAGTCCAAGCCAGAGGAAGGAATAAATATTCCCATGAAGGTGCAGGTAGGAAGAGAGCCAACATCCTGGCACAACAGTATTGAGCCGCATCAGTAGTCATTGCCAGAGGACCACTAGGTGGCACCCACAGCTCACTGATGGGTCGCGACCCACCGGTTGAAAATGGTGGCTCTAAGGACATACAAAGGCCATCTAAAAATGTTAGCAGGGGGCAACTTCCCTATTTGCCTCCCACTGGGTGGTGCGGGACGATGATGAGGGTTGGCGGTGGGGTCGTGGGTCAGGCGCTGGCTGGCTCGCTGGCCTGCGGATTAGTTGGAGTTGGGGGCTAGTGGTTTACTCCGGGGTTAAGGGTTAAGGGTTAGGGGGTAGGGATTAGGAGCATGGGATTAGGGATAGCAATGTTGGGACGTGCGGCCTCGCTAAGTGTTTTGTGCGACGGGTTTGTGGCGGTGGCGATGGTGTTATTTGAGTGTGTGCTTTATTTGTACAGGGAAGCCACACTGAGCACAAACACTCTTCCTCAGGAAGGTCCTTGCATTCAGATGTCAATTCTATTCATTGTGCGTGCGGGAGGAAACCGGAGTACCCGGAGAAAACCCACATATATTCTAAAGGAGAACACTCAAATATCTGTGCAGATGAGACATCGACATGTTTGCTGTACCATATTTTTTATTTTGCGCTCTAGTACCCAACCTCTGCAGCTCAAAAGACCTTGCAGAGTTCAATAAAAATGCAAAGAACTGTGAAAGAAATGGGAAACTGTAATTTAACCATCGCGCTTCGAAGAATCGCAAAGAAGAAGAATAGCGGGGAATTTATCTGCAACGTGTCTATGTTCATGTGGACAGAGCCAACAGCCTATGTACCTTCAGCTGGGTTGAGGGCAAGCGACCAAGTAGGCAATCTAGGTGATGGTAAGCCTTAGACACTTGACAATAAAAAAAACTAAGCCGAAGTCTAACACTGCTTTTATGATGACGAGCAGTCCTGGACTTGACCGAGTGGCTAATTCGAGGTGAGGTCGGTGGTTCATTATAACGTCGAGGTCACGCAAGGCGACGTCACGGACATTTACTGTAGAATATACGAGGTTTAACCCTTTCCGGCAATGAGAAAACGTGTTAAGATCTTAAAAACACTAAATGGACACCTTTTTGCAAATGTTCCACTTTTTCTCATTGCCGGAAAGGGTTAAACCTCGTATATTCTACAGTATTTGTACAACGGCAAAAAAGGTCCAATGGTGTCACGGACATTGTTGTAAAACGACCTCAGTCAATGTCGCCAGGTTCTAACCACCGGTATCCCCCCACCCACCCACCCCGTCTCTCACGCCCGTGCAGTTTTACCGAACAAATGGTATACGGAAAATCTCGTTCGATTCCTCATCCAGTGCGGAGAGAACATCTGCACCATGGTGCTGGGCAGCATAGCCACGGAGCAGCCCATGTCGGCGTTCGCCACCCGCATCGTCTTCATGTCCATCGTGAGTCGCACGCAGGCCAACGGGCGCGCGGGCTGGCAGGTGTGCACGCGGGTAGCTACCTAGAATAATCTTTGTAAACCGGCTAAGCCCGTTCAAGTATCTAGCGATTTTCAACTGAAATGGAGAAAAAGATTAAGAGTGCGCATAAAGGAATGGAAGGACACAGCCAGTGGGCCATGTAGGATTAGGGAATATACGCAAGTCATAGACATCCATCCATCCATTTTCTAAACCGCTTGTCCTGGTGAGGGTCGCGGTGAGTCATAGACATATTGAGTGCAAACAAATTATCAGTCCAACGTTGCACTCTTATCATAAACGTTGTGGCTTTACTCTATAACACACCAGTATACTGAAGTAGTGAGTAATTGACTTGGTCTGTTCAGGTGACAAAACATCACTGATGAAGGCGGGTTCAGGACACTTTTACGTGGCCCAACACAAAAGTTATTTAGCATGTATAATATTGGTCGTGAAAGCCTTCGTGTTAAACTGATTTTAAAAATGTGGACTTGGGTAGGACTTGTAGTTAGAAGAGGTGATGACCACTGGTTGAGACGAACTACAGTCACAGGTAAATGAGAGAGCATGCACGAGCGACTGTGCAGTGCAGTGATGGAGCGAGAAAATAGGTTCACGTTCAGGCAATAAATGGATTCTAAATAATAGTATGGTTGGAAATAGCGACAGCCTGGAGATAACTTCATTCAGCAGTGGATTGATGAATTAACGATGGTACCGATTACGGTTGCAACTTGCGATGGATGATGAGGTGAGCACCTTGCTGATGTGCGGGCCAGGTATGTGAGAAGGACGGCTACAAGATGTCCTGGCTGGTGAACAACGTGAAGAAAATCTACCGCTCCTTCACAAGCGAGTGCGAGATGCACCAACTGTTGCACAAAATCACGTGCATCTACAAGGATGTCACCATGAACCTCGTCCACTCGCTCACAGGTCAGGCCCCAGAGTTGCTGCACACCTTGCCATGTGCGTGCACGTTTATCATCATCATCGTTTGTTGTTTTTGTTATCATTATTGTCATTGACGTCGTTATCATCGTCATCTGCATGGAACTTGAGTGATATCATTTTGTCTACACGGTGGGTTATATCCTTCGGCTGGCCTGGGAACGCCTGGGAATCCCCCAGTAAGAGCTGGAATCTGTTGCTGAGGAAAGGGATGTCTGGTCCACTCTCATTGGAGTGCTGCCACCGCGACCCTCACCAGGACAAGCGGTTTAGAAAATTGATGGATGGATGGTGGGTTTTCACCGGGTGCTCTGTTTTCCTGGCCTATGAAGCAAAACAATAATTGTGTTTAAACGAATTGAGACCAAGTTCCTGATGCAAGGACGTTCTTGATAAATAGTCTTCAGTTCTCCGTTAAGGTTCGCTACTTACATTATTATTATCATTTGAGTGGAGCAGCGACGCAACGGTTAATCACTGAGCGATGAAACTTGCGAACCCGCGTTTGATCCCTGTTCACGGCGAGCATCAGACACGAATAATATCTGAACCGGTGCTGGGCCTACCCACTTGACCTACCCGCATTAACAAGCGCGGTTCGAATTCGATTCAATTCTTCGGAGCGTGATGGTTATATGACAGTTTCCCATTGCAACAAGTTCTTCTTTAGTTGCAGACAGCCCTTCAACATTTAGAGATATAGTAGTCAGCGCGGGCCTTAAAGGCGGCGGGCATTGGCCTC
The DNA here is from genome assembly GCA_036362915.1 of Geotria australis. Classification (NCBI taxonomy): domain Eukaryota; kingdom Metazoa; phylum Chordata; class Hyperoartia; order Petromyzontiformes; family Geotriidae; genus Geotria; species Geotria australis. The sequence continues at coordinate 3,131,625 of JAZEWU010000011.1, read as the reverse complement.
TCTTCTTGCTCCAGACTGAGGGGCTTCTGACAGGCGCGGTGAAGGCTGGTCAAATAACCTAACTGATCGGCACGGCGTGTGGTTCCCTTCACCCTCCAGCACACTCACAAAGGGCTGAACATTATTATTATTACCCATTACTGATTATTAATATTTATTTTCACCCCTGTTTCCCCCTGACCCCCTTATCTCGTGAAATTATAATCCGCTCAACAAGGTGAGTGGGGGTGTGAGCCGGGTGGGAGCCAGGGGCAGGAGTTGGTGATGATTATTATTACAAAGCCATCATTATTGGCCCAGCTATTAATAGGCGACGTCTGCAAGTAAGCCTGGGGGTCAGAGTGCTGAGTGTGCTTAAGCTCTTGTGTTAGACAACATCCCACTCCTCTGGGG
>JAZEWU010000011.1:3009376-3026947 GCA_036362915.1 Geotria australis | reverse complement strand
CTGCTCTGCAATGGACTAGCGTCCCATCCTGCTGTGCGCCCCTGCGTCTGCCAGAACAGGCTCCGGCACCCGAGACCGGGATTAAGCGGGCGCCGATCGTGACGATGATGAAATTGCAAACCTCGGTTCTACACTTCTTCTGAGGGTTGAGTAAGTCATCGCTTATCCGTTCGAAACAACTGTGGTACATTACCAGAGTCCACATGTGTTACGTGTCCCATTTTCAACAATGGACATCCTGTTGCCGAGAAGATCTGGCCCACATGTCCCATGTGTGTGTGTGTGTACATATATGTACATGTGTGTGTACAAAAATGTCTTCATACTATACGTACTCATCATACGGTCTAAAAAGACGGTTTATGCAATTTAGCGAAAGGTTGCAAAAGTAGGAATCTTAACTAGTTCTGTATACACGGAGCAGGAGAGAATTGCTCTCCATAGCTGTTCTTTCGGGATAGCCGTGTCGAGCGTTCCTCCTTTCTCCTTCGTGACGTGTCGCCTCCCGCGTTAGAGGCATCATCATGATACGTTACCAAAGTCACGTTGAGGGGATCACATCACGACGGTGCCTCGAACGTGCGAGGCAAAACGTCGCGAACGAGAGAGGGGGAACACTCGACGCGGCTAGATGAAGATGTTTATTATTACGGCAGAAAAATACCCGAAATGAACAGCTATGGAGGAGAGCAATTCTCATCCGTCGAGCCGTGATAAATATACACGATTGCAGGGAGGATGAGAATAAAACCTCAACGCTGATTCGGAGCTGTGAAATATCCCGCGTCATCATCCTTGCTCTGCAAAGCACGGTGGGAACCTAACCCGGAGATTTTCGCAGCAGATTTAGCGATTTACAAATTATTTTTGGTTTAGGTCGCGTAATTATCTGACCAAATTTGTGTCGTCAAGAACCCCCCGCCGCCTGACGCAGATAAACAAAATTAATTTCACGCGTGGGCGAGCATTTAAACGCGCCGGTTATTCGTCGTTTCGGCTCGCGCGGTAAGTCGAAGGATGATGCGGTTAAGCGCTGCCGGTTGTTTCACGCCGACGCGCACGAAAGTAACGCGGCCCCGATTCACGTCTTGAAACAGCGGCGTCGTCTCATCGCTGGCGACACCGGCACGTGTTCGCAAAACGAGGGACGTTCTCTCCGCGGCTCTTCTGCAGCGCTTTGTGCCCCTCGGGTGAAAGGCGCTCTATAAAATGCTATTATTATTATTAACGACCACAACAAAAAGAGCCGCGGCGGCAGCGGCGTTACTCACCCCTGCGCCGGGTGCAGCGCGATGGCGCGCGGCTGGTCCAGCTCCTGCCACACGAGCACCTTGCGGTGCGATCCGTCCAGCTCGGCCACCTCCACGCGGTTCGTCTCCGAGTCGGTCCAGTAGAGCTTGCGGCCCAGCCAGTCGCACGCGAGGCCGTCGGGCGACACCAGGCCCGTGGCCACCACCGTCACCTGGGGCCAGGCGCCGGCGGTGCCCCACGCCGTCGCGTTCACGACCGACGCCCGCTTGATGGCCTCCTCGCCCAGGTCCGTCCAGTAGACGGCCGACTCTCCGAACAGGAAGTCGACGGCGACCGCGTCCTCGAGGCCGCCGACCACCACCAGCGTGGAGTTGACGATGCCCGCGCCGGGGCCGCCGCCGCCGCCGCCGCCGCCGTCAGGGCGCGTGGTGGCCACGAGACGAACGTCGCGGCGGTTGGCAAAGAGGAGCAGCGGAGCGGGAGGCGGTGCGGCGCCTGCGGAGAGGGGGGGCGGTGAAAACGAGGCGCGGTTTAGAAATACGGGAGAAGCTCAGAGTAGAGGCGCTGCTCTTTCGAGATTGAGAGGAGCCAGTTGAGGTGGTTCGGGCATCTGGTAAAGATGCCCCTCGCCTGGAAGGCTCCCCCGGGAAATCTTAGGGGACGCTGTGTATTCGAAGCAGCCTTAATCATTTCATTTTTGTTGCGTTGGTTTGTTAATTAGTTGATTTTTTTGTGTCGTTGTTGACATGCCGTTCTCTCCACGGCCCTTGTGCAGTGCTTTGTGACCCTCGGGTGAAAGGCGCTCTATAAAATGCTATTGTTATTATTATTATTACCAGGCACGGCCCACTGGGCGGAGACCTAGAGGCCGACCCAGGACGACAGGCTGGAGGAATTATATGCTTCGGCTGGCCTGGGAATGCATGGGAATCCCTTCAGGAAGAGCTGGAATCTGTTTCTGAGGAAAGGGATGTCTGGTCCCACTCTCCATGGACTGCTGCCAACGCGACCCTCACCAGGACAAGCGGTTGAGAAAACGGACGGATAGATGGGTGAGTTGCGCTATAACGATGGATCAGCGACTGCAGGAATAGCGGATTAATGGATACGCGGTTCGTTATTTACTCGTTGTAACGAACCGTCAGAAAAAAAGATGGAACAGGCGTGCGGAGAAATAATGTCTGCTGTACTGGCTGCCGCAATACTGCCACTAATGGGTTATTTTTTAAAATTATATATTTGTTATTTTATGCAACACTGTGTGTGTGTTTTTTATTTCCATACTGTTCGGCCTGAAAGGGCAGGTTCCACAAATTAGGCAACCTCAGGCAACATTTCAAAATCATCCTAATAATAAATACAGCGTGTCATTTTAAAAGCGATTATCTATAGTTTCCAAGCTGTGCCCGAGTAGAAAAAGAGCCACTCAATCTTTCCTCGTCTCTTTTGCACGGACGGCATTTGCAAAGCAATGGACGAGTTTACACAAACCAACACCCACAAATGTTTTTTTTCAAGTGTCCTAACCGTACGCGTCTGAAATCACCCCAACCCCGTAGTAAACAACGCGTGTAATCTGAAGGTTGCTATTTCGTCAGCTGCCTCGCCAGAGAACCATTTCACAACTAAATCAAATTCACGACCCAAGTGAACAGACATAAAATGCCAATAAACAGCATCTGGTAACTCAACGGCACTTGTTTTACAAGCCTGGCTCTGCTGATGAGACCCAGAATGCTGAAACTGGCCCAGAATTTGCTTGCTTAAGCAATTGCTGCTGTGCATAACTTTGCTCTGAAATAATAATAAGAGCATTAATGCCAAAAAGGTCACTGGGTTTCAAAAAATATTTGCAAATAAATGCAGACACAAATTGGAGTTCCGCTCATATATGCTTTAACCATATGACTTAAGAATAAGTTTTAAATATATACATATTTTACCCGTTCGTTTGAGTTTATCAAGAAATACATTTTGTTTATTGAAGTGTCTGTCTATAACGCCATAGTTCCTGTGTTGATGTAGGTTTGTCTCGTCTCGATGTGCGATGAGAATTGCTCTCTAGAGCTATTCTCATCAACCAAAGAAGAACTTGTTGCAATGGGAAACTGTCATATAACCATCACGCTTCGAAGAATCGAATCGAATCATAAGCGGCGCGGGGTGGCGGCCTGGCGGGGAGGTGGGTATTCAAGGCGGGGGGGGGTCGCAAATAAATGCTATTGTTTACGTTTGGCGAGCGATGTCAATCAGTGCTTTCCGCAAGTGGCTCTCCAGTCACCGCCAACACCGCCGCCGCCGCCGCCACCCTCACAAAGCGCACTCTGTTTGCCGGCCCGTTTGCTTGGCGAAGTTAAGCGTGAAATTTCCTGGCCCTGCCAAACTTCCAACGCTAAAACTAAACATCTGGAGATACAAAGGCCCGCATGAGACGACACCGCCGAGGAAAATAAAGAAAATATAAGACCCTTTTCTTTCTGCCGGGGATTTAGGTCCCAGTCCGCTCGCTCAATTTCATTTGTGTTTTTTTTTTACGTTGACTTTCTCGAAATCTCCGCAACGAGCTTCAAAAGACGCGGCCTTATAAGGCAGGGCGAGCTGCTGCTAAATTACTTGGTGGATAATTTGTTTTTACAGCCCGGCTAAGCATCCATAAACACCCAACGACTCTATTTTTTTATTTTTTTTAAGCCGAGCCTTTTCACATCGTTAGTTGATATCTCGCTTCTCGCTAGCTTTACATAAGCCTATTTCTGTGCGGCGGCGCTTGTCTGTTCTCCCCCTGTTCTGCGTTGGTTTCCTCCGAGTCTTCTTGTTTTCTCCACCTCTAAAAAAACCCCCATAAATTGGCCGATATCACGGCAATATACAGGACACAGCGTCTGGCGGGTTGGCGCCGGCTCACCGCGTGGCTGCCTCCCCCTCCACCTCTCTGCAGTTTCATGCAGCGGCTTGGGACCTCTGTGTGAAAAGCGCTAAATAAACGTGATAAATTATTATTATTATTATTTTCCACCTGCGATTCGCCGCACGCCGGAGCGTACAGCGAATCGCAAAGTGTGGGTGTCGCATCATATGATACGACACCCGCACTTTCACGGAAACATGATTCCATCCCCCCCACTTTTTCCTGCAACACCCGAGGCTGCGACGCCCCTGAACACAACTACTCCTACGCTTGCCTCGATCCCCTCACTCACTCACCCACCCACCAACCCGGCCTAGCCGAGCGAGCTGCACATTCTCGCTTTTCCCATCAAATTCCTCCCAACAGCCGGGAAAGAGATCTCAGGATAACGGGAGCAATAAATCAGGTGAGGCAGGCAGACGGGCGGGTAACAGCAGCGGCAGCAGCAGCAAGCCCGAACCATCTCATCTCGTTCAGCCATCTGCCTGCCGGTCCCACGCAAATTGGGGCGGCCCCCCCACAAGCCAGTTAAGGCACCGCGTTTACGGCGATAGTGGCGGAGGAGGAGACCCAGGGTGAGAGACACCCCTGCTTCGACGTGTGTGTACACGTGTGTCTGTGTGTGTGGGGAGCGCTGGGCTACAAATCTGGCTATGACCCGAGTTCGAATCCCGCTCACGGCCAACACCGGTGACGATCTTCTGAACCGGTCCTGGGCCTCCCCTAGGTCTACTCAGCCTCAAATTAGTACCTAGTAGGGGGTGTGTAAACATTGCCACTAGGGAGACAAAGGCGGCCGAGCGTGGTGCTGGTCACCCGCCCCCTCGTGTGCCGTGTCGACCTTCATAGGTGCTCGCTAACGGCACTTGACCCTACAGTATGTTAAGGCTATACGGGGGATCTTTGTCTGTCTTTGGGGAGCGGTGCCTCGGTGGTTAGCGCACAGGGCTACAAACCTGGCTTTGACCCGGGTTCGATTCCAGCTCACGGCCAACAAAGCATGCTCACTGGGTATTATTCTGCTGTAATAATAGAACGTCTATCTATCTTCCAGTGATTATTTTGTAACCAGTACTGGGCTTCCCCCTAACTCGACTCATCCTCAAATATATTACCTAATGCGGTGTGTAAACTAGGGAGGCAAAGGCGGCGGGGCATGGTCCTGGCCATTAGGGAGACAAAGGCGGCCGGGCATGGTGCTGGCCACCCACCCCGTCGTGTGCCGTGTCGGCCTTCGTAGGTGCTACTCGCTAATGGCACTTGACCCTACAGACTGTTAAGACTACACGGGGGATCTCTGTCTGTGCGTGTCTCCCCTTCAGCCGCCATAAACTTTTACAGGCCTTTGAAGGGAAAGTGACAAATCATTTGTTGTGATCACCCGATGGTATCTGCACCGTCTCTACAGAAAAAAAGCGCTGTTTTTACTGCGGCTTTCGGTGTTTTTTAGACCCTGGCCGCCTGACCACATGGTACTCAGGAGAGATGTAAATATGTTTGAGATAATTCATCATCTTCGTTATCGGCCCTGATCGGTCCACGGCTGGAGGGAGGATGGACGGACAGCACCCTAACCGTCGTGAGATGTAACAATAAGATGCTTTCACGGAGCTTATCTCGTTGTTCCATCTCCCCGCTGGATGTCCTCTCTGGCGTCTCAATGCAATTCAACTTTATTTGTCAATTCTGCCATATGTACAGGACATATAGAGGATCGAAATTCCGTTTCTCTCAGACTAAGATAAAAAAAAACAGAATACGCCCTCGGCATGTTTGTTGTGTCGACGTGGGAATCGCGTAAAGAGCTTGCAAGCTCACCGGGTATTTTCTGCTGTAATAATAAAACATCTATCTATCTTGGCTGCCACTCCGTCGTAAGTCTCGACTACCGGACATCGTGTCTTCCGAGTTACGTGTCCCATAAGCCACTTTGCTGAACGGTGAAAACTCTTGACTTCGGACCCGTGCGAGTTCCACAGATGCACGTGTTCCGTTCTACTGGATCGGAAATGTGCGCGATGCCGAGGACAACGGAACAAAAAGCCTAAAATCGCTCAAAGAAGCGCGGCAAGACGCGGGCCTGTTATTACAACACAGGGTTAGAAAAAGTTACACTGTACTTTGTCTCAAGATGTGTTTAGGTGGGGCCGGCATTCGGATATTCAGCCAACCCCTTTCTGTATTATTATTATTATTATTTTTAAACACAGAGCGTCCCGCACAATAAAGGCGTGAATAGCCCGGCTGCGACAACCAACACCGGCGGCGCGGCACTCGAATATTTTCTCTCCTGCAGGGAGGCGCGAAAATATTAAGGCAAGAATTAAGGCTATCTGGTTACAGGGCACAGCTGTAACGCGTGTTACACAACCCGTGCCTTTTCGAGCACCGCCCCGGCCCCGTGTGTTTAATGGGCACTTGATTTTTCCGATGGCACACCTGTCACGCTAGCGTAACACCGATCTCCCGTGCGCCGCCGCGCGTACGTACGCGCGGAGACAAAGCCTCGTATGTGTTGAGAGCGAGCGCCGGTTACCGAGCGCCTATTAGGGTCGGCACGGCACACGTAAGGGGATCAAGGTAGAAGCGTTCACGTCGCGATCCCTGTCAACTAATACTTTGGTATTACCTGCAAATTCTACCAAACACTTCGAAGCCAAGGAGCTGAAAGACAACGATGTCCAGAACCTCAACAGATGCCAGAAGCCCCCTCAGTCTGGAGCAAGAAGAGAGGCCAATGCCCGCCGCCTTTAAGGCCAGCACTGACTATTATATCTCTAAATGTTGAAGGGCTGTCTGCAGCTAAAGAAGAACTTGTTGCAATGGGAAACTGTCATAACCATCACGCTTCGAAGAATCGAATCGAATTCGAGCGGGCGCCTATTAAGGTCGGCACGGCACACGGGAGGCACGTTGTGGCCATTCTTGTATGTATTTTATTTTTTGTCAGCAACTCGCGTGTTTGTTGTGTCACACGAGTCCCGTAAAGCGCTTGCAAGCTAACTGGGTATTTTTCTGCTGTACTGGTTGAAGGTGTGTTGGTGGCGTATGCGTTGAGAGCGGGCAAGCGTTGCGTGTGTGCTGATAATGTGCTGGCCTTGGGATAAGGGCTGTGTTGGGGTACGGCATCACAGCGTGTTGGGGTACACTGCCAGAGTGCGTTGGCGCTGGGATACAAGCCGTGAATCGTGGACGTTTAACACCCGAAGCTTTTCGTGACCAACGGGATGAGTCATGACCAGAGTATCGGGTTAGGCCTTGTTATAATCTGCAGCAACACAACAGCAAACAAATTAAACTGTCACAAGGGGGCGGGCGTTATAACACGCCGATTGTTATCGCGAAAATCTCACAACCAAATTCTGGCAGTACATGAAAAAAAGGTTGTAAAACCGACGAGTGTGCGTAAGTGTTGGGGATATCGCGTCAGAGTGCGTAATTGTTGGTATGGGCCCGAGATCAAGTGCTACATATGGACTGAGGACCGTGTTGATGTTGTAGTGCCGCATCAAAGTATGTGGGTGTTTGGGGTACGGGGGGAATCGGAGCGTGCTGATGTGGAGGGCTATAGGTTGTGAGCGTGCGAGTGTTGGGAATGGGACGACAGACTAAAGTGTTGGGCTATAGGATTAGATATAGGATTACGGCGCGAGGCGCTTGGTATGCGGCGCGAGCGTCCGTTTCGGGGGCACGGGCTCTAAACCAGTTTCCCATCCATCCATTTTCAGAAACCCCTTACTCCTGTACAGGGTCGCGGTGAGCCGGAGCCTATCCCGGCAGACACAGGGCGCAAGGCAGAGGAACACCGAGGATGGGACGCCAGTCCATCGCGGGGCGCCTGGGGAAATTTAGTCAGTACGCCAATTAACCTAGCAGCACGGTGGGAGGAAACCGGAGTGCCCGGCGAAAACCCACGCAGACACGGGGACAGAACATGCAAACTTCACACAGAAAGGCTCCCGAGCCGGAGATTCGAACCCCGGACCCTTCTTGCTGTGAGGCGGCAGCGCTACCCACCACGCCACCGTGCCGCCCTCTAAACCAGTTTTATAAAGCATAAAACAACACAGCGGCGCGACCATTAAAACGCTGAAGGCTCACACACACGCCGCTATGTTTATGCACCAGCATGTTTTTCTAGCCCCCTCGCCCTCAAACCCTCAGCGAGCAGAGAGAGCTTCAAAGCGCAGGTAGTGTGCCGCTGCGGCGGGCTGAGTGTGGCGGACAAAAGGCCAACCCGCGCCGGACCTCGTGGTGAGAGAGAAGGCAGCTGTGGCTCGACACCTACCAAACCACCCACCGCTCACGGCACTGCACGCGGCAAAGACAAAGATCCCCCTTATAGCCTTGACAATGTTTTGGGACAAGCGTTGCTAGCGACATCCTACGAAGGCCGGCGCGGTACACGGCAGCAGGCGCGTCGCAGCCGCGGGTGTTGCGGGTGTTGCGACACCCGCACTTTCACAGAAACATGATTCCACCCACCCCCCCACTTTTGCCTGCAACACCCGCGGCTGTGACGCGCCTGCACGACGGGGTGGGTGGGCCCAGCGCCGTGCTGTGTTTAACGCGTGACACCAGGTACTAATCATTTGAGGCTGAGTCGACCTAGAGCACCGTACGTGCTTTGGTTTTTATTGGTTGTTTTTTCCTTTCGTTGTTGACATGCCGTCCTCTTCGCGGCCCTTGTGCAGCGCTTTGTGACGCTCGGGTGAAAGGCGCTCTATAAAATGCTATTATTATTACGTTATGCAAGCCGGCACACGGGGCCGAGATACCGTTACGCGCGTAACTCTCCGACGCGTACGATGTCCGACGTTTCGCCCCACGTGCTGGGAGCTTCTTAAGGAGCGAGACGTGGAACGATGACGTTTGAGAGGATGAGCGGGTTTGCCTTGATAACGTATAGTGGAGTCTGCTCTTGTTTAGATTCACGCTGTTTTCAAAGCGATGCGCCTCAGATTGTGGTTTACGACTATAATTGAGTTAATCTTCCCTGCCCTTGGTACTTATCAATCACCATCACAAACCAACATCGCCACCACAATCGCCATCATTACCATCGCCTTAAAACCACCAACAAGACAAAGATCCCCTATATAGCCTTAACAGACTGTAGGGGCAAGTGCCGTTGGCGAGCACCTATGAAAGGTCGACACGGCACATGAGGGGGTGGGTGACCAGCACCACGCCCGGGTGTGAAGGCAGCCACGCAGTCACCCGGCGGCAACATTCACCAAAAGCAGCATTCTATATTTTATATTATCGGCCAATTAATTAACCAGAGGGGGTCAAGGTAGAAGCGTTCACGTCGCGATCCCTGTCAGGTAATACTTGGTATTGCCTGCGAATTCTACCAAACACTTCGAAGCCGANAAGGAAGGATTAACCAGAGGACTTTTTAAACTGTAGAAGAAAACCAGAGAAACCCAGAGGAAACGCATGCAGACCAGAGGGGGAATAACACACAAACTCCGCACAAAAGGGCGCCCGAGGCAGGATTCAAACCGCCTCGGACGAGACGAGGATGTTACCACTGCATAGACACCTCCGCCTGCACCCCTCCCAGGCCGGCTCACGAGCCGCACCACCGGCTAAACGCGTCAGGCCAAGAAAGAAGACACGTATTGTTTGGTTATTTATAGTTGGCCGTCCGTTAATGAGGAAGGTGTGGGCGAGATTTTACGGCTTTCGCTCCGGGCTCAGGTGTAATGGGGCCACCGGGAATTAAGTTGTTTCCGAGGGTTCATTGTAACGCGGGGCGTCGAGGATTGCCTCTAAACTAGCGCCACGGCGATAAACTGACGGCGGTGGTGGTGGTGGTGCTGGAGTGGGGAGGGAGGGAGGGAGGAGGAGGTAACAGCCGTGACAAACGTCGGGTGGCGGTGGCTGTCTTTAAATAAAGAACATTTCGAACGCCCCGGCAAGTGGAAATGCCAAAGGTGACGACGGTTCAATGTCGAAGGGGACACCGGGGAAGCGGCCCGGCAACATTTGGCCGCTCGAGAGAAACAAAAAACTCGCTCAAATTCCCCCGTCAGGAGGGTAAAATAAATACGAACTCTCAGGCCTGCTGTACGAATTCGCTGCTGGATGAAGGCCCTCGCCAAACCGTGACGTCGTTGGGGCTAGTTCCAGCGTCCACACACGCGACAGTCGTGTGCTGAAGCTGGAAGAGGAGCCGTGGACCGATTACGTATATATAATTCATCGCCGATTTCAGCCGAAGCTGCAACCCGAACTCAGGACTGGTTTTTAGTCAGGTGCACCAACCACGGCACCGCAAGTCAGTCCCGCGTTGCCGGCGACGTTTTCTCTCACAGAAAAGTAAAGCGCGAATTGTATAATACATAAGGTTTCACCTTTACCGACAATGAGAGACGTGTTAAGATCTTAAAACACCAAGTGGACACCTTTTTGCAAAGGTTCCAGTTTACATGCAGCCACACTACATGCTTGTGGCAAAAAAAAAACATGCAAACGAATGCTATGATAAATGCATTGTCCTTCAACCTGACAGCTTTCGTTGGAGCCTAGTCTCAGTGCTTAGCCATTGGTTTGCATGTTTGTGCCACAAGCATGTAGTGTGGCTGCTTGAAAACTGGAACCTTTGCAAAAAGGTGGTGTCCATTCGGTGTTTTAAGATCTTAACACGTCTCTCATTGCCAGCAAAGGTGAAACCTTATATATTCTACATTATTTGTATTACTGGCAAAACAGGTGCCCATAGTCTAAAGCGCGATTTTGCGGAACGCTGCGACGGTAAGAACCCATTTGAATGAACAGGCCCTCGGCGTGCCCATGCGAGGGGTGTGTACAAGGAAATGTTTAGGCGACACATCCACCATAGCGAGATGACGTTAAGGAATTCTCAAAAAGTAAAACTCACGGTGCGTACGGCTGTTGTGAATGGAGCGTGTTGTAAGGCTCGGGCGCTTTCGGTTCATGCAAACAGATCCGATGAAATTAACTCGTAGGCTTTCATGACCAATGTTATCCGTAGTGAAGCTCTGTTTGTGAGTTTAGGTCATGTGAAAAAGTGTGTAAGTGTAGTGCACCCGTCGATATGTTGGAAAAAACGAGCGAGGCCAATTCTTCTTTGCGATTCTTCGAAGCACGATGGCCAGCACTGACTATTTATATCTCTAAATGTTAAAGGGCTGTCTGCAACTAAAGAAGAACTTGTTGCAATGGGGAACTGTCAAATAACCATCACGCTTCGAAGAATCGAATTCGAATACAACCATCGCGCTTCGACGAATCGAAAAGTAGAAGACGGCAAGGCCCCCGCGCGCGGTCGTGGCCGCCGAGGGGGAGCGAGGCGCGTGGACCGTATAGCGCCGGTGCGCCGCTTTATAGAACATAAAGCCCGGGCAAGAATGCTGGCGATTCACGACGCCGTGACGAGCGAGCCGCGGCGGCGGCCGCGCCACATCTGTTGCGGCTGACCGCCGCTCGCCCAGATAAGGGGGCCCTGCTGCGGTTGCAATGGAAGGAAGCTGTAGGGCCGATTTTTTCTCGATATCCCTGAATCCTTCTTCGCGCCTGCTTAAACCATCAACTCTCCCCCCGTTTGCTCCCCTACTACTTCTCTCCGCGCGCCTCGTTCGTTGTTTGTAAAAAAATATAAACGGGGCGCGAGTAGGGGGCTGAAGTAATAATAATAATTCGACATTTATAACGCGCACATATTCATTCACTGTCGAAGGGTACTCATTCGACGAGAGAACGACTCAGAGGCCTAGCGAGGAAAGCGCAGATAGGCGGAGGAGGCAGCCAGGCGGTTCTGCCGGCGACATATTGCCACACACTGCTTCGTATATATTATGATGTTATCGGCCAAATAATTAATGAGTGTTTTTTTTTTATAGGTAGTGGCAGGAAACCGGAGAACCCGGAGGGGGAAACCCACACAGAACAGGGGGAGAATAACACACAAACTCCACACAGAAAGGCGCCCGAGCCGAGATTCGAACGCGGGGCCTTCTTGCTGTGAGGCGCAGATGTTACCACTGCGCCACCCTGCCGCCCTGACGGATACAATCAGGAGGCCCTCGCCGTGTGGGGGGTCTGGCGAAGGAGGAGGGATTAGCGGGGGAGGGACGCGGGCTGGTTTGGCGGTGGAGGCGCTACGAGACCCGCGGAGCAATGGTTTCCAAAACAAACAAGGGAGCCACTCGCATTCACACCGCGCGCGAGCCAGACAGGCCAACAATACAACGGTGATTTACACTGCGTCCCAACACAATGCGCAACACACACACCGCAAACCCGGGTCCCACACCTACAACCCAGGGTGGGACAATCCGTCCCAGGTGGGCCAACACCCAACCCGGGCTGGCCAACCCTGAGCCAGGTGGGACGGGCCCAAGACAGGGCGGCCGCACCAACACAGGTGGGTCACCCGGGTTGTCCATCCACACCCAGGTTGGCCACAACTTAAAAAAAAAAACACTCATTTATTATTTGGCCGATATCATCATAATATATATTGGAAGCGGTGTGTGGCAATATGGCGCCGGCAACACCGCCTGGCTGCCTCCTCCGCCTCTCTGCGCTTTCCTAGCTACGCCTCTGAGTCGTTCTCTCGTCGAATGAGTACCTCCGACGGTGAATGAATATGTGCCACGCGTTATAAATGTAACATTACTATTATTATTACCAACCCCCTGGTCAATGGTTGCAAGCCAGACCAGCCAGGCCAGACGATGGGATGGACCCTGAACAAGGCTGAGTGAGCAGGGGATGATGAGTCTTGCTGGGGATGAGTGTTGCTGTTGTTTTTGGGTGGCCGATAGATACGGGATAAGATGGAGAGGCACGGGACACAAATCCATCCATCCATTTATTTTCTAAACCGATTGTCCTGGTGAGGGTCGCGGTGGTAGCAGTCCAAGGAGAGTGGGACCAGACATCCCTTTCCTCAGCAACAGATTCCAGGTCTTCCTGGGGGATTCACAGGCGTTCCACCAGGCCAGCCGAAGGATATAATCCCTCCAGCGTGTCCTGGGTCGGCTTCTAGGTCTCCGCTCAGTGGGTCGTGCCTGGTAGACTTCCGGGGGGAGCCTTCCAGGGGGCATCCTTACCAGATGCCCGAACCGCCTCAACTGGCTCCTATCGATACGAAGAAGCAGCGACTCTACTCTGAGGTTGTCCCGGATTTCTGTGCTCCTCCGATGCTAGAACAACACGGCCCATGGCATCTCGGATGGCCGACACTCTCTCCATTGTTGACTAGAGTCAACCAGGCTGCCTGTTGGCACAAGACGCCAAGGCGGCCGCTGCTTTGGTTACTTGCACGTGCAAGCGAAAGGGAGTCGGGTGAAGGGAGGCCAGGGTTAGGGGTTCAGCCGGGTCTCTTAATTATTCACTGGGCAGATGGACGAATGGTGGTGGGGGGGGGTGATATGTGCTTGCGACGCACAAGTGGAAACTTTTCGGTCGTTGTTTAGAGTCCGGGAATGCTTATCGCAACAAAACAAAGCTAGTATTGGTGCCCGGCCCCGAACGATAATTGTTGGTGGTTCGAGCCAGGGTTGAGGTGTAGCTCTGTGTGAGGCGCGGTGGCTCAGACAGAAGGTTTGGCCAAAAGCCCCGATCCGAGGTTTGTTTTGCCCATCACCACAACAACCATCGTCATCATCACCACAATCTAAAGCATCATCAACCCTCGAGGGTAAATTCAATGAGTACCACTTGGTGGAATGCCAACAGCGGTAGTATAGTGTACAAATACTCGCACTCGTTTTTTGGAACGTGGAACGTACTACGAGAACTTCCGCTACCGGTTCAGGATTTGTAAATAAAAGCTTCCCGAGCTTCCTCGCGGAAGGGACTGAGATTCCATTCGGTGTCACTGTGGGGATGATGGTCGAGTGCTTGGTCGTGATGATGATGGTGGAGTCCGGCTGAATACAGCAACAACACAATCCTACTCCGACAAATGGATAACACCGAATGCCAGCCTCGTGTACAGATGGGCCACTAAGTCTGCACTTGGTGTTTCATTAAATATTAAGCAGTGGTGACACAGTGGTTAGGGTACTACACTATGAACCCGGCAAAAACGTGTTAAATTCCCGGTCACAGCCAACATCAGTGGAGGGTTATATCTGAACCAATTCTGGGCCGGATATTCATCACTCCCCGACATGAACCAGCGTGGTGAAATATGGTCAAACAATCTTAGAAGGGGTCTTCAGCAATGGATTCAGCAAGGGCTATTAAAACTACACAACCACAAATCACTACATCAATGATATTCCAGCAAAGACAAAAAGTGACACACGGTTTTGAGAAGTAGCCAAATGGACTCAAACATTCAACAAAATACCACAACATAACGCAGCATTATCGTGACAATAACAGTAGCAGTACTTAAACAGCAACAAAATGATCAGAAAAACAACCGGAAAAATAAGCAGCCTAATACCCACACTAACTGCGCCTCGCAACGACAGAAACTGCTGATAGTGTGGGTGACACGCAGGCGCTATATAACTCTACTGTACCCACATTGTAATTTATTGCACAACTCTGTAATAACAAAGGTAATACAGGTGCAAGCACGAGAAGACAAAAGGTACTGTATCGGTACAAAAGGTATGGTTTCAGACTCCGGCACCCACCCACGCCGTGCGCACAGTACTGGGAGTTATTTTACCATCGCCTCACCACGCCGACCATCGCGTGTGACTATGGGAAGCACAAGCGCTACGCGAAAGCATAGATAATACAGTACAGTATTATAATATTAGAGCATAGAAGCAGGGTATAGAATATTGCAAATGATCGTGACACAACCATACCAAACAGCACCCCAACTAACTCAAACACAACATGTCAAACGTCCATCCATCCATTTTCTAAACCACTTGTCCTGGTGAGGGTCGCGGTGGCAGCAGTCCAAGGAGAGTGGACCAGACATCCCTTTCCTCAGCAACAGATTTCAGCTCTTCCTGGGTGATTCCCAGGCGTTCCCAGGCCAGCCGAAGGACATAATCCCTCCAGCGTGTCCTGGGTCGGCTTCTAGGTCTCCGCTCAGTGGGTCGTGCCTGGTAGACTTCCCGGGGGAGCCTTCCAGGGGGCATCCTTACCAGATGCCCGAACCGCCTCAACTGGCTCCTCTCGATACGAAGAAGCAGCGACTCTACTCTGAGGTTGTCCCGGATTTCAAACGTGCATTCTTTAAATGACAGTGCGCTACACGGACAGAAAGATGAAGACTCGAACTAGAGCACCATCCATCCGGTGAGCCGGAGCCTATCCCGGCAGACACAGGGTGCAAGGCAGGGCTATACCCATGATGGGACGCTAGTCCATCACAGGGCACCGGGGGGCAATTAAGTCCCTAGGCCAATGAACCTATAACAGCAGCATGTCTTTGGGACTGTGGGAGGAAACCGGAGTGCCCGGCGAATACCCACGCGGACACGGGGAGAACATGCAAACTCCACACACAGAAAGGCGGACCCGAGCCGGGATTCAAACCGGGAAACTTGTTGCCGTGCGGCTGCAGCGCTACTCACCGCTACGCCACCGTGCCCTGCACGCCCCGGTTAATGAGATCACGCCGAATGGTAAGCGGGCTGAGACAGGAACACGTCGCTTCAAGAGACTGAGACCGGTGGTCGAGATTAGCGACGGAATGGCAGTCAAACGAGACCACCTGTGCCACGGCGGAGATTCAGCGATGAAGTCGGTGTGTGTGTGTGTACAGGGCGACTATGTGGGAGAGGGCTATGACATGCGGAGGCCTTCATCCAGCAGTGGATAGGTCATGATTTATGATAACGCGGTGATGATGAAGTAATAGCCACTACCAATATTCGGCACAGTATCAAATACTATCAATACAAAACTAAAACCTCATCAACACGAAATAAGATAAACACCACAAATCCACCCAAAGCTATATCACCAATCAGAATTAACCATAGTTATAAAAAAATAATATACATTACACTATACAGGAACGAACCGAAATGTATATACGAGCAAAAAGCCATCTATAGCGACCATGACAGCAGGGACTACGAACCTGGACCACAGAGTTCGAGTACCGGCTACGGCTCACATACTTGGCGCGTGATATCGGAACTTGTCCCGGACTCATGCCTGACACGGCAAGGTGAAGGAGTGAGGAGGAGGCCTTCATCCAGCAGTGGATGAGCAAAGGACGATTTCATTACTATAGTAAGAATTGCTAAACACATTCTCAACAAACCTCCAGCAACAAATTACACGTAGTTGGTGCGAATTAATATTTTCGAAGGTTCGTACAGTAAAATGACCCACGACCAAACTAATACTGGTCAATCACAGACTTTACACATCAACAAATACTCCAACTGAACTGTGATGGAGGTTTTCACGGCTCGATGTTTGAGAATCGCTCTCAATAGCTGCTCTCTCATTAGCCTGATGATGATGTCTTCAACGTGGGAGGCGAAACGTCGCGAGAAAATAGAGAGGAACGCTCGATACGGCTATCCCGAAATAGCAGCTCTCGAGAGCAAGTCTTAAAGACAACCATTTAAGCTATGGTAATCACAACGCGATGCACAACCAGCCAGCGCCACCGACCATTGGAACAACAATACACGCGCCACACTTACACATACATATCAACACTCGGACAATACAACTAACCGCAACACGCAGAGATAACATCTGACGTGACAGCATCCAACAATAAACACCAACAACAACAACAACAAATTAAACGAAACGCCGCGAAAAGCGGCAGATAGGGGCAATCAACAACACCGCGTCTAGCAGTAAACACCACTCAAACGTCAATCCACACCACCACCACCAACCCACACAGGCAAACCAGCCCTCACCACCCACAAACACCACCCACAACAACAAACACCACAACAACACCTCACAACAACCCACGGGCTGTTAAACAACCGCATCACAATCGCGGGGGGGGACTCCGCGGGGGCCTACGCCAGAAGCCTCGGTCTCGCCTAGTAAGCCCCTACCGCCTGGTGCGCCCCCGGAGCTGGGGCAGGGACAGGGAGGGGAGAGACCGAGGTGGGCCGACTCACCTCCCGCCAGCGAGGCGCGCAGAGTCACTAGCAGCAGCAGGAGAGGCGGCCACATGGTCGGGCTCGGTCAGCAGGCAGGCCGCTCCGCCGCCACCAGCATTCCCCTTCGGATTACCGAGTGCGAAAAAGCTTCTTCGGATGTTACGAGTCTTCGATAAAGTGGCGCCGAGCGGCGAAGTTGAACCCAACGCGACCCGCGCTACTTCGCATCCGCGGAACTTCTTTGCCGTGCCGTAAGCCGCGCCACTGCCTTCCCCGGGCCGCGTTACTTTAGCGGTGGAGGGCTCCGCGGAGAGGGGTGGGGGGAGGGGGGCGGGGCGGGGAGTGAAATTAGTCCCGGCTGTCGGGGAGAGG
>JAZEWU010000011.1:2918564-2949243 GCA_036362915.1 Geotria australis | reverse complement strand
GTTCACTGACGCTAATGCTAGTTCATCCTGTGAGTTTTAATCTGGGAACTTAAAGCAATGTCGAACTTTTAAACCGAGCCGGCCCCCCGCTTAAGAGCAATCAGCCTGCCGCCGTCCTATGTGTTGTGGGTTAGGGTCAAAGTCCCAAACGTCGGTTATCGAACCGTAAAGCGATCAGCCCGGTCTCGATTATATTCGTGTCGCACCTCCGCTCTCTAACCCGTCCAGAACATCGCGAGAGGCGCATCATTCACTCAAAATCGTTCACAAGTACCAACCAAAAGGAGTGTCAAAGCAAGGGTCTTTCGACACGAACGGCCGTGAGGCGGCCGTGGAAATTCTACATTGCTATGGCAGGGCTCAGATGATACGCGTTGAGACCACAGTTGCATGCCAGCATAGTGGAACTATTTATTTTATCGGGCCGATGAGGGATGATGTGTTTAGAGTCGCAACTCCCCGTGGTACAGTCTACGCTTGTCCATTACAGTCTGACTCAAGAAGGGGGTGAAGGTGATGAGGTTAGGCCTTCATCCAGCAGTGGATTGACAAGCGGGCTGTACGTACAACGAGGGCGTGGAGCGGTGGCGCAGTGGTTGGTGCACCGCTCTACGGACTCCGCCAACTCAAGTTCGGATCCCGTTCCCGGCTGTAAAGCCAGTTTGGCGACTGTGACAGTATTTGCAAGCAGCCAGTCCAATCTCAGCAGCGCAGCAGTAAGGCAATTGACCGGCGTGGCGAAGTATGGCCAAACAACCCCCAGCGAATGACCGACCACTGGCGGAGAAGCTATCAGAGAGCAGGACTTTGACAAAGCACTGTACTAACTCTTGTGAACTTTAGTGAAACTTTGACGACAAGGGAACTGTACTTTTTGACACAGAGATTCCAAACCGAATCCATTTCAGTGTGTTATTATAATTTCTCCTACGTTACGTCGATAACAACCGTCGTGATAACCATCGTAATAGACTAAACATGTTCGTAAATAACACCGGCACCTTACCGTAACGTAATCGGCGACGTTGTGGGCAATGACCCTTCTTCGTGATCTTTAAAATATAGCAGCCATAGAGATCCAGATAAATAACGGTTGGATAATAACAATAATTACCGCTTCTAACGCGCCGCGCAGTTTCAACACGGAGGCGCGAGGAACCGCAGAGAGACGGGAGAGGGGGGAAAGCAGCCACGCGGTAAGCCGGCGCCAACATTCGCCAGATACTAAATCAGTGCAAGTTGTAGCCGTCGCATCGAGTAGGGTTGTTATAGAGAAGAGGTAGAGAGCGGTCGAGACTAACGGCGGAATGGCAGCCAAAGGAGGGAATCACGTCAGACAGGACGTTTATCGGGGAGATGGAGTGATGGAATCAACGTGTCCATGTATGTTTTCACGGCTCGATGTATTATAGGAATTATTATCGATGGCTGCTCTTTCGGGATAGCATTGTCAAGCGTTCCACTTCTCCCACGTTGGAAGCATGATATTATCGTCTGCTGATGCCTCCGACGTGGGAGGCGAAACGTCGCAAAGGAAAGAGAAGTTAGGAGGAACGCTCGACACGACTATCCCGAATTAGCCATTCTCTCGTGATGGCACCAGTTCGTGTTGAGAGACTATCCAGCAGTGGAAACATCGTGACGATGATAATATCGATACAAGGCACTAGCATTGTCAGTCCCCGCTTAATCTCGTACAGCGTCTCGGGGGTCCGGAGGCTATCCCGGCAGACACAGGGTGCAAGGCAGGACTATACCCAAGATAGGACGCCAGTCCATCACAGGGCGCCGGGTACAATTTAGTCAGCAGGACAACCAATCTAATCAGCTTGTCTTTGGACTGTGGGAGTAAACCGGCGTAACCACGCGGACACGGGGAGAACACGCAAACAACAAACAGAAAGACGGCACCCGAGTCGGGAATCGAACGGAGGTGCCTTCTTGCTGCGAGGCGGCATCGCTGGTCACCGCTACACCACCGTGCCAGGTATCAGGTGAGATTGATCTCCAGCGGACGGGAGGTGTGGACTAACAACAAAGCTGATGGCAATACGTCAACAAACACCCGCTATGAATAAGTCATAACTCACGGCCCAGTTTCAATCCACTGCTGGATGAAGGCCTCGCCAGCCTGTGTCCAGCCTGTGATCGTCGTGGGGGTAGTTTGACCATACTTCACCGCAGTGGTCAATGCGCGTTAGGGAAGGGAGGACCGGTTCAGATACCACACGCCACTGATGTGAGACGTGACCGGCAAAGGGACTCGCATTGCCGAGTTTATAGCCCAGTGCGCTAACCATGGCGCCACCGCTCCATCCGTATACAGTCTATGCAGTACATAATTTACGATGATCTCTCCGGTATAGTTATGAATGTTATGGCTGGCCTGGGAACGCCTGGGAATCCCCCCCCCCAGGAAGAGCTGGAATCTGTTGCTGAGGAAAGGGATGTCTGGTCCACTCTGCTTGGACTGCTGCCACCGCGACCCTCACCAGGACAAGCGGTTTAGAAAATGGATGGATGGGTGGCCGGGTATCAGTGCAGCGGTAACATCCGAGCTTCAGAGTAAGAAAGTATGACCCGAGGCAGTTTGATTCTCGCATCGGGCGCTTTTCTGTGTGAAGCTAGTGTGTTCTCCCCCCCTGTTCTGCGTG
The DNA here is from genome assembly GCA_036362915.1 of Geotria australis. NCBI lineage: Eukaryota > Metazoa > Chordata > Hyperoartia > Petromyzontiformes > Geotriidae > Geotria > Geotria australis. Next base: position 2,946,589 of record JAZEWU010000011.1, on the reverse strand, counting down.
GGTTTCCTCCGGCTTCTCTGGTTTCCTCCCACAACTAATGAACGCTCGTTAATTAATTGGCCGATAACATCGTAATATACAGAACGCAGTGTCGGGAGGGTTGGCGCCGGCTGCCTCCCACACCCCCCCCCCCTCTGCGTTTTCCTCGCTCTGCCTCCGTGTCTCGTCCGTGACCAGGCGTGGGATTGTCGCGGCGCGTTTCAATTTGTCCATACATCCATCCATTTTCAGAAACCGCTTAATCCTGTACAGGGTCGCGGTGAGTCCGAGCCCAACCCGGCAGACACAGTGACGCAAGGCAGGGGAACACCGAGGATGGGACGCCAGTCCATCGCAGAGCGCCTGGACGAATTTAGTCAGTACGCCATTTAACCTGGCAGCATGTCTTTGGACGGTGGGAGGAAACCGAAGTGCCTGGCGAAAACCCACGCGGACACGGGTAGAACATGCAAATTCCACACAGAAAGGCACCCGAGCCGGGATACGAACCCGGGAATCTTCTTGCTGTGAGGCAGCAGCGCTATCCACTACGCCACCGTGCCGCCCCAGATCTGTCATTCTCAAGCGACCCATCAGTGGGCCACATAGTGGTCCGTGGAGACCAGACCCAAAGTGGGCCAAGTGGGCCTTGAGGTGTAAAAGGTTGAGAAGCCCACTGATGTTGTTCTGCACGTTGCGCTCTGATAATACCGGTTTCCAATCCTTCAGACGCGCATTTTTAAAACCTCCACAATACCGAGGGCTTTATGTGTTATTTCAGCTTTACTTCCCACTGGATTGATTAGTATTCTGCAAGGGGCCGAAAGTTTCAGAGATTTTCCCAAAAGGACATCAGGGAAAAAAAAATCCAGGTCAAAGCAGTCATGTCATCAACAAGAGACGTCAGGAGAACGTGTTTTACCCCCTTGGAGCAAGAGCGCGCTGGGGCCGGGTACTCTGCTAGTTAATGGAATTGGCCAAACATGGAAGTTGTAACAGGACCCTTCTGAACATAGAGGCTTGAAACTCAATCCGTCTTTCACGACTCGATGTATGAGAATCGCTCTCCGTATCTGCTCTTTCGGGATGGCCGTGTCGAGGGTTCCACTTCTCTCTCCTCCGCAACGTTTCGCCTCCCACGTCGGAGGCATCCTCAGGCAGCCTCACGCCTCGGGTGAAAGGCGCTATATACATTGAAATTATTATTATCAATTATTATTACAGCAGCTGATGATGCCTCCAACGTGGGAGGCGAAACGTAACGAAGGCGAGAGGAGGAACACGAGATACGGCTATCCCGAAAGAACAGCTATGGAGAGCAATGATCGCTTTCCAATGTGACTTTAGGTCATCATCTTCTTGCACAGTCGGGATATCCTTCTAGGACCATTCTGACTGTCTTATAATCACCAAGTACATCTGGCTTTAGAATTGCTTTCAAGAGCTGTTCTTTCGGGATAGCCATTGGATAGATCGTGTGCGATGATCATGATGTTGTTCAAAGAAGGTGCCATTTGAATAAAGCCGACATCCAAAAATTGATAGAACATTCATGCATTCACTATCAGTGCCCGTTTAATCCTGTTCAGGTTCTTTGGTGAACCCGAGTCCACCCCGGCAGACACACGGCACAAGGCAGGGCTATACCCACGACAGGATGCCGATCATCTATGGGAGGGCACCCTGGGGCAATTTAATCAGCAGGCCAATTAAGCTGGCAGCAGTAGCAGCGTGTCTTTGGACTGTTGGACTGTGGGAGGAAACCCGGCGAAAACCCACGCGGACTCGAATCCCCACGCGGGCACATTCGTACTCCACACGGCACCCGGGCAGGGAGTCGAACCCGGGTGGTTCTTGCTTAGAGGCGGCAGTGCTACTCACTTGCGCCACCGTGCCGCCCACTGCATAGAACATGGCTGACGACAACGCATAGAGAGGGGGCGTTTTGCGTTGAATATGTTAACTCACAGCAAGAAGGTCCCGGGTTCGAATCCCGGCTTGGGGGCCTTTCTGTGTGGAGTTTGACATGTTCTCCCTGTGTTCGCGTGGGTTTTCGCCGGGCACTCCGGTTTCCTCCCACCGTCCAAAGACATGCTGCCAGGTTAATTGGCTTACTGAGTAAAATTGCCCCAGGCGCCCTGCGATGGACTGGCGTCCGATCCTCGGTATCCCTCTGCCTTGCGCCCTGTGTCTGCCGGGATAGGCTTCGGCTCACCGCGACCCTGTACGGGATTAAGCGGTTTCAGAAAATGGATGGATGTTAACTCACAACCAGGGGTAGAGGGTTGAACCTTCACTTTCTAGCAAGCAGGCAGGCCCAGTGGCTCACCTCCACGTCTACTCAGCCGGGAGGACATTGCTGTCCCGTACTACGATAGCTTAGCGTTGGACGAACAGTCATGCAGAGCGAATCACACCCCAGGTAGAGAGAATCCATGGCTTGTAGATATGCACATCAACAGAGTGGTACTAGCAGCCTTATAATTGATCTCTCCGAAAAAATATAACATTGATTTAGCGAAGCACCGTCGTTTCCGAGCGCGTGAATTTCAGTCCGTGACAGATTAAGTGCTGGTGGGTTCATACCCTGTGCCGCAGCCGCAGACATGTATTCTCCCATTTTGTTTTTTGTAATTAAGCCCCTCAAAAATAAATAAATTTAAATCCATGCGTTCATACACGTACAGACCTAACAGGAATTAATCAGTGTTCTTTATTTAACCAACTGGAAAGTCCCTCTGAGAATCACATGATTTAAAATACCTCGGTATGCCTCGGAGACGATATATGGTCAATTATACTTTCAAATGTGGACTCGAGCTATTTGTTAATAAATAATAATTCGATGTCTCTGCTGCGTTTGTTGATTGTGTTTTTTTGGCTTTCACCTCCGTGCGGTCCTTATTGTGCAAATCAGTACCCACACTCTTGTGTTATCGAATATAAGCCAACCATTACTGTGCATAAATTATGCGCCGGGATAACATTACACAAAAGTACTGCATTGGAGGGAACAGTATATACACTGCGTTATAATACAATCACACGGATTGCTGTGGCTGGTTAAATGCGCCGTAAAGCGCAGACACGACAATCTGCAGACGCGCAATATTATTTTAATTTTTTGTGAACGTAAACAAATTGGAGTTGGCATGTCTAACCGCGGTGCAGGAGCATTCACGGAATCAGGGACACCTCGCTGATGTCGAGTGTAATGGATGCCACGGCCAAGACGCTTCATCGGCAGTATCACAGGGATATTTTTTTTTTGTGAATTGAGGCTGTATTCCAATTCACAAAACCTCCCCCACTCTATAACCCGTGAACGTCTTCTAATCACCGCGGACACGTTTACAAACAACACACAGCGTACATTTTAATCTGCGTGTGTTGCAATATTTGACTGGGTAAGGTGTTTTCATGTGGATGTCGACGCGACGCTGTAATGGCGAGCGAGTCTCAGCCTACATACTCTCCTCCAGTCTTGTACTCTCTTGCCTAAACCCTGTACTCTCACCTCCGTCTCTTCCACCACCCCTTCCACTCACATTACCCTCTCCGCCTTCAACGTCCCTCTTTCATTTACACCCCTCAGTAATGGCGGCACACACCTGTAACCTCCCAGTTGTCATGGAACCTTGGGTCAACGTTCAGTGTTTACTGTGAGGAGGCTTTGGAGGCAAGGGTAGGTGAATCGTAGATGCTTGTGAATGTCCTAAATCTTTGTGGGATGCGAGGTGGCAAGCGGTGGGGTTCATGAACCCGTCCGTGCAAGTTCTTGAGTGTTACCCCCTCCTCTGTGTGGCTAGACACTCCTGTCGTTGCTGACATGTCGTTCTCTCCGCAGCCCTGTGCAGCGCTTTGTGACCCTTGGGTGAAAAGCGCTCTATAAATGCTATTATTATTATATAACATGGAATTGTTCAAAAGTCCCAATGCTGGACCTTTCTGACTAGGTCAAGAGACTGATAATTTTCTGGATAAACAAACTGCATCGCGATTATTGGCATGGTTTAAAGACCTCGTGAAATATCCGATACAGACTATCTCCTGGCTTCAATCTCCCGTGAAGCTTATGGACGCAGCATTGGCAGAAATCGTGACACGTGGATAATTGCTGCACACATGGGACATTAAAATCTCTCCGGTGTGCCACTGTGGGTACCCACAACAAGCCGAGGACCACAATACATCGTGACTTCTAACGTAATCATCTCACTCAACAACATAATTGTACAATTATTCATGATAGCAGTTCGTCAATTACATTATGGCCTTATATTGCTTAATCTTTCTTAATATAATTGTTAGAATAATTCTTCTTGGGGTCTTGATGTTACCAGTGTGATTGGAACTATTCAGAAGAGGCGAATTCTACCAAACACTTCGAAGCCGAGCTGAAAGACAGCGATGTCCAGAAGCTGACCATCGCGCTTCGAAGAATCGCAAAGAAGAAGAAGAGGCAACACATCTGGCTTGAGCAAATCGTCAGTGGTTGAAGGATTATTCAAAAACATCCTAGAGGTAGAAAAGAGAAGAATAAAAAAGGCCTTTACATTTCGATGCGGGTCTTTACAGCTCGATGTCTGAGGATTGTTCTTAAGAGCTGCTGTTTTTGGACAGCCGTGGTAAGTATCATCTCTAGCCTGATGATGCCTTCAACATGGGAATCAACACTTGGTACTGACGTAGGTTTGCACAGTTCGATTCACGATGGTTGCTTTTCAAAACTGTTCTTTCGAGATAGCCGTGTCGAGAGAGAACTTGCTTTTGAACAGAACGTGTGCGTCGTGCATGGAAACCACGGCCTTCAAGACTAGTTATTTAATTAACACCTGTTTATGGTGCTCCAAACGCTCAGATTTATATATTTTTAAAAACATTGGAAAACGCGATTATTTTATATATAGCGAGCCAACGTTCAACTTTAAGTGCGATAGTAATAGTAAACAATAATTTTACATTTATAACGCGCACATATTCATTCAATGTCGAAGGTGTTCATTCGACGAGAGAACGACTCACAGGCGCGAGGAACGCGCAGAGAGGCGGAGGAGGCAGCCAGGCGGTATACCGGCGCCATATTGCCACACACTGCTTCCTATATATTATGATGTTATCGGCCAAATAATTAATTAGTGTTTTTTTACTTGTGGGAGGAAACCGGAGAACCCAGAGGAAACCCACGCGGACACGGGGAGAACACACATTTTGTGTCACCAACTCTTTGACATTACCCCATTAACAACATTGGACCGATGTTGTTTTCGGGGGGCTTTTCTATTTGAGCTGTCAGAATGTAAAAACCAATTCTACAATCTCTTCAAAAATCGCCTTTTTGAATATGCTCTGATTACAACATCCACGAAATGTAGCTATGATACGTCTACAATTTGACCAGTTTAACTGGTTATTTTTTATGCGCAAGAGATAATATGCTTAAAATGTATGCATTCTTAATCGAACGCGATGTACAGCATTGGTGTCAGAGTGAATGCATTACTTTCATGTTAAAGATTAGCACAACGGCACATTATAATTTTATAAATTGATTTCATAATTCAACATATGAAATGTGCAATAGTGAGCGAGACATTTGCATCGGGATTCTGAAGCGATTTCGTGCGGTAAAACAGTGCTTTTTCTGAGGTAAATCAGCGAGTGGAGGTTAAGCCTCGCTATAAAGTATCCATAAATGTTGCAACCCGCGTTCATATGTATTTGTGTTCACCAAAATACGCTTTATTTACGTACTTAATCTATAAACAGAGGGGGCATAAACAAACTGTAAATGCATTAAATCATCAAGGGAGCTCAATGTAAAGAAATGCATCGGCTCGCCCCCCCACAACCCTCGTTCCTTTTTGGCGGGAAAACCCGTGAGGTCCGCCGCACAAACGCCGTACCTTTATATTTCCCAGCGCGCACACGCAGCGCGGGCTGCTCTGCGCGTTACAATTGGTTGACGCGCCCCGTACGACCCTGGCGTGTTCCCCCCGACGACCAATAAAAGCCGAGACTCGAGCGATGAGGCGGTGCGCCGCTTATCTGTATTGGGGAATCGAGACGCGAGCACGGAACGGCTATGGCGTCTCTGGGTTGCGAGTCTCTGGACTCGTTCTTTTTCTACTTCGGCGTGGCCGCATTCTCCTATTACTCCCTCAAGCTCGCCTTCCTCACCCTGCGCGGCATCAAAGTTCACGTGTTGGGACGCCTGCTCGGTCTGGCTGTCGACGTCACCAAGTTTGGACGATGGGCAGGTGGGTTGTCTGAGCCTCTCGGCCTCGCCGCCCACGGTGGACCTCGCCCGGTATAAGCGCCTAGTCGAGACCGCGGCGGACTTCGTGGGTTAGGCCTTCTCTGGGGGTTTGATCCAGATGGACCCAAACGATTTAACCTTCATCACAGTGAGTTTTAAGATAGAGTTATGTATTGTGTGCACGGTCTCCTTTGTCTATACTATCGTGTGCATTGTCTTTTATGCCATGGATTTTGTTTGTCTAGTTTTTATTGTCTGTACATTACTGTCTATTGCACCTTTTTTGCACTGTTTGGTGTCTGCAGTCGGTTGCTGGGCCTCCTCTGTGCTCTGCCTTGGGCTTGTGCTGTCAACGTTCAGTACGTTCCGATCAGTATCCAAAAACCTAATACAATACAGGAGCGGCCCTTGTGCAGCGCTTTGTGACCCTCGGGTGAAAGGCGCTATATAAATGCTATTATTATTATAAGTATGCATCAATAAAAATGTGTATTGTTTTACATGCACAAGTAAATGCATGTTCTGTGAATGTTATTCACTGCAAGCAAGGAGTCGGTACTTTGCCATCTCCTACGGAAATCCAATTTGAGTCGAATCGTAGAGTCAACGTCCCAGAGCATGGGCCTCCACGCCTGTAACTGTGTGGGAGCTGGCATAAACGTAAGATTTTAATTAATGTTACTTGTAGAATACAAAGCCTAAGCATTATTATATTAGGCAGCCAGCTTAGTCATAGTTTAAATACGAATATTGTGTTTTAAGTCGAAAAGCTTTATTCAAATGCTCTGTTGGTAACAAGGTCGGCTGTTGGGGTAGATAATAATTGGATTGTCAACTTTGACCGTGTCCTTAGCCTGTGCGCACACACTTGTGCAAGGTTGTGGCTTGTTGCATAAAACACGATAAGTAAGGTTTATTGCTGTGTGTCATTTAAAGAACTACGAGGGAAATAACCCTGCAGTAATATAAAACTGTAATTGGAGAATGCTGGTGACCTGTAATGATGAGTCTGCAGTTGATGGAACCATAGTCTGGTTGGTCACTAAGTCATTATCTCGATTACGAAGAAGGACAATGGAAGGTCAACACAATCCAGCACTCGTTTGCGGGCTTGATTTTTTTTTTTCCCAGTTTAAACTGGTTTTTATCACCAAGTAAATGCTTAGTACGTAAATATCCCAAACGACATCTGCTCGCATATCAGCTTTTGTTGAAACCAGACCTTTACATTCGTCTGGAGTTGCACAAGGGCCGCACGATGGGTAAATTATATTTTTTAGCTCTACAAGTGCTTTCCCCAGTTTTCATGGCAAGCATAGAACGTTGTTGTGCTCCTTAAACATAATTTCCCAGCGCCTATTCACGACTATACGAAGGCTTACGATATTTGAAAATGAGCTGAGCAGGCAGATTTAGCCAATACAATATAGTTATTGTATTAAGCTGCAGTGGTATTTTTGCCAGTATATTAGACCCCAACATTCCTGCCAGTTTGTAAGGATTGGCATGGTGCCTGCAGTATCCATAGAGAAGAAACAGTGGCACGTCTCATTTCAAATTAATCACCTTCCCAAATACACAGCATTAAATCACTGCTGAGAAAAAGGAATTGGACTTAATAAACTTATCCCTTTTTCTGATCCAGTACCAAAATGCAAGTTCCAACTGCAAAGGTTGACCAATGACGGTCATCATGTCGTGGATGACGATGTGTTTGTGATATTAGATATCTTAAAATGTTATAAATGTCTGGTATCGAGGGAGGAAACACTTTAATGATAAAGATGGCCCTTTATGCCCAGTATAAGTGAATTATGCAATAACCTACCCATTTAAAAAGGGTATTACATAGCACACTTGTAATCGCCATTCAAAGGCATCGTGCCATTAAAGTGTGGCCACTTTTGGTGGTACCGATTTCTGTTCTAGTACAGTATTTGCACTGCAAGACACTGCGTGGTGGTGCCTTCCCATCCATAATGATATGATACAATAAAAAAATAGTATTTTGTTTGTACTTTACGCCTGGGATTTTCACTGAGTCCTTGCAACTGTAAAAAAAATGTGCCAACATGATTGACACTGATGATCACGAAACAACAAGCAATTTACCTTGATCAGTACACAATGTTCCTTTTCAGCAGATCACTATTGAAATCTACTATTGGCTGTAATATAATACATATGTATGGCTGTGATATAATAAATATATATAGAACATCAAATTAGTAACCTCATATTACTTTTTATCCAAATATTCCTGCTTGTTATGAACACTTGTTGCATATATAGTATCGCCATTTGTCTATCCCAATGGTTTATTGCTAGAGGTTTATCCCCAATTGATAAACTAAGGAAATTAATGATATTGTGTTTTCAATGAAAATGCAAGGGGCTGTGTAAGAAAATGGGAAACTGTAATTTAACATCGCGCTTCGAAGAATCGCAAAGAAGAATACGAGTATTGGTTGCCTTTCTAGACATTTCAGTTAAGAATTATTAAGCGCATGGATTGTGTGAATTCTGACGATAATCTATATAACATTTTGGAATAAGGCCTCCTTTATCTGTAGTCTTATTCTCCATACTCTATGGCGAAATGTTGTTCTCCATAAACATTTGTTGGGTTTTTTTAGACTATTTAAACAGTTGTATTTCTAAAATCTTTCATTTTAAATATCCCTAAGCAGGAGCCTTTGCTGAGGATGTTTATGGTACATATATTATTATATTATCTTCCAGTGCCTAAATTGTGATGTGGCTTTGTTAAAAAGTTACATTTACATTATCCACCTGATAAAGCAATTGGGAGTTTATTTTCATATTTATTATCAGTGTTATTTTAGTTTAGTATGAGACACAGTTATCACTATTGTATACTGGCATTTCTGCCAAATCGGTGGGGTTTGTGAATTTAAATTAAGAACACGTGTTTAGACTGATTTGTATAAATGACTGCAGTTTTCAGCAAGGCCATGTTTTTGAGCTCACTATTTAAGTGCCATCTGGTGGTGAAACGCGTTTGAAAAGTCACTTATTGCCAGTCGTGGCTCTAGGGAGACAAGTGCTGGGGTTACCTGCGGGAATGGTATCCAAATATGTACCACAATTCCACTATGGATGATTGCTGCAAAAATCTCGATTTTACTTTTGGCAAATAACATTGTCAAAAGCTTGTCCTGGTGAGGGTCGCGGTGGCAGCAGTCCAAGGAGAGTGGACCAGACATCCCTTTCCTCGGCAAAAGATTCCAGCTCTTCCTGGGGGGGATTCCCAGGCGTTCCCAGGCCAGCCGAAGGATATAATCCCTCCAGCGTGTCTTGGGTCGGCCTCTAGGTCTCCGCCCAGTGGGCCGTGCCTGGAATACCTCCCGAGGGAGCCTTCTGGGGGGCATCCTTACTAGATGCCCAAAATATAATGCCTATAATGCACGCTGGAAGACCTGTTGAAGATGGAATAGGTTCTTGATCGCCTTGTGGCGTGCTGCGAACAGCTGGTGTTCTGGTCTAAGGCTTCGAGAAGGGACCTGCCTGGGCCACCCTCAGAGTGTGGACACATGAAGGGGTGTCTGGTCCGAGCCTCAAATAATTTTGAGACTGTTAAGGGCCATGAAAAAGGAGAGTCCAACGATATGGCGTGGTGTAGCCCTATGGAACTTGCACCAGATCCTGAACGCTGTGTGTAGCCCACCTTTTTGAACCTTTGGTTTCATGCTTGGAACTCCTATTGACAGTCAAACAGTTTTTCTGCTGGGTGTAACATCCACAAGATGGGCCTGAGAGCTGTAGGTGCTGGTGGCAGTGTGCCAGTTTATGATTATCATGAAGGATAGAGCAATACTGTGGAAACGCCCCCTTAGGAGTGTTCCAAACGTCGTATAAAAATTCCATATTAACTAACTAGGAAATTGTTCTGACATTTTTTGGCCAAGCCTCTTTATGTTTGAAGGCCGAATCTAGGCTGCCCAGTATTGACCTGGTAATGGTGCTGCAGTTCTACCTCGAGATAACGTTTCTGGAGGATGTCAGAATTTAATTTAATCTTTATGGTCAACTACGGAGTAGGAAACAAACATTAAAGCAAAGGATTGCCGCCTGGGTGGAAAAATGTGTCCAGGAGACCTGCAGGCTAAAGGCCCAGGGCCAGATGAGCGGCTATAAGGCTCATTCCTCTCGCAATGGTTCTAGTAGGGCTCAGGAGCCACTGGTATGGATTTGCAAGGTGGCAATGTGGTACACATCCATACCATCACAAAACACAAGCCTCTTAGCAATAATGAGCAAAATTGCTAAATTAACTTGTTTTAGCTGTTAGGTCAGTACATGTGAAATTAACCCATACAGCATGTGCACGGAGCAGGCTGTGTGAGGGGAACACTTTAGTAATGAACACTTCATAATGTATTGTTAATTATTAAATATTACCCAATCAACTTAGCGAGTCATTTACATTTTTGTGTGACACTGCTGAAAGAAAAAAAACACGAACTAAATTAGTGGTTATTATTTGTCTGTATCAGGCAAGGTGTATTTTTTTTAGGCACAGCAGTTGTCAACATGTGAATTAATAGCAGTGCTGCTTGTCAACTCGATAGAAGACTTTAAGGCTTGTCTTCGAAGTATTAATAATAGTAGCAGTAAGGCTTTATCTCGCCAGATATAAAATCCATTAAGCCATCGAGGCCGCGATAAATGAGTGACTGTCGCCCACATTCTTGGTCCGTTAGTGCCTTTCTTTTGAGGCCAACCTGTCCGCCAGCATATATCCCTACACCACCACGGGTCCAATGTTAGCCACGTTTCTGTTCTGCACGCTTGTCCAATGTTAAGAGTGACATAGTACAACCGTTTATTATGTTAAGAACATCATGGTAAAAATACGTTTCTGTAGTCCTCACTGGTCCACTGTTAATCTTAATGTTATTCTTTACACTGGGCCAATATGGACTAGAGAACTATAATGTTTCCTACGTTAGAAAACCCCCATTTCTCGTCACTCAAAAGACCTTGCGGAGTTCAATGAAAATGCAAGGGGGCCGTGTAAGGAAATGGGAAACTGTAATTTAACCATCGCAAAGAAGAAGATCCCACCCAGCCTAAGTCGACAGGCGGAGCCCGCGTGGCCATATATGGTGGTGGGGGCGGGGCCTCAGCCGTAGCGGGAAAGTGGGCGTGGCGAGGGCAATCCCGCCACCACGGGGAAAACCCGCTACGCACATGAATAGACAATCCGAGCCTGACACAGCAGAGGGGTGGTGAACCAGTTGTTGTACTGCACACCTATGAACCCGCAGCGATTCTACCTGACCGAACCAACGCTGATCTCAGTCGAATAATACCTCACGGCCCGCACTGTATGGAGAGGCCCTCGTCCAGCAGTAGATTGACATGTAATATGACTTGCATCGATTTATAAAAACCGTGCCATGGAATACATTGACTTTTAAAGATGAGATGTGGCGCACGATTAACGTGTGTAAAACATGGTCAGTGATAAATAGGATGGAACAAAACTCAAAAGCACACAATGTATTAGTAGAGGTGCATGCTGGGAATTACACTTGAGAGATGAAACACGTGGAGCAAATAAATACATACTGAACTCTTAAGGGATGATGGCCATTGGACAAGACTGGTGATGGAATGGCAGCCTGAAGATGGAACATGTGCATGAAGGTGACCCCCATGGAGATGGAGCAATAAATTAACTCGTGCAGGTGCATGATTGTGTGTAGCTTCTGAGATGGTGATGCGGGGGGGGAGGTCAATTCAATAGTGGATTGATCACACTTGTTGATTGACTAATATACACTGGCTATTGCAATAATTACACAATAACCAAATCCTTGATTATGTGTACACAGTATATGTTATTAATAATGTGTTCATATTTAAGACATAGACATATACAGTATACATTGGCAGTACCTACAAAAAATATACTTGACAAAATAGTTGTGCAATATTATAAAACCGGGGTTTTTTTTCACTTGCAGCAAATTTACACTTGCAGCAAATTCCTATATGACATGTAAAATGCTCATATGATAAACCATATACTTGTGTACGTACATATTACATAAAAAAATGCATGCAGTATGAATCCCTACTGTATAGATACCATACGTTACCACCCATACACACAAGCACATGCACACGATACGAAGGATTATCTACATTTTCAGGTAGGCTTTACGCACGCCGTCGCAACGTACCTTTGTTGGGGAAACGAATCTGTCTCTCGCCTTCGGTACGGACGAGGAGAGGAGTGTCGCGTGTCGAGGTTGCTTGCCTTCCCCAGAAAAAGTTGCACCCTGTGTAGGATCTGGCGGGAAGGAGTGCAGAAGATGCCGCGCGACTCCAGCGCGCTATTAGTCTGCCACCCACTGGTGCGAGGAGAGCGCCGTGACGGAGCCGGCCAGCCACCCTCTTTTGCATTGACGGCACATGCCATGAAATGACGCACGCAACTGTTTACAGCCGCGCTGCAGCAGTCCTGCTCCCAGCGCCGTTCTATTTTTAATTTCTCTCTCGGCGGCCGTGTTATTCAGATGCAGCCCGCTTGCATTTGCCGCACGTGCGTGTATATTTTAATTTTTTTTGTTGCAAACGAATAATGATGATGATGATGATAAAAGATAAAAAAATAAGATGGGGGGGAATATGCTTTGTGGGATTTTTTTTTCTCCCCATTAATATGTTCCATTGCAATGAACGTCAGTTTGTGGTTGTGTGGTTTTTTTAAAGAATGGAAATGGGGGGTTTGGTCATTCATTCTTTTATTTGGCGTGCTCATTGAGTGTGCTGCCTGACATCTCTCGCTGTCGGCGAGCTCATTGAGAAATGAGCTCGTGCAATCTCGGCATGCACCAGTCTGCCGGCCCCTGTTCGCCGTGCTGGATGAAAGGGCTAAATGCGGCTCAAAGTGCATTAAGTAAATCATAGAGTGCGTGAGCATTGCACGCCCATGCAATTAGCAGCGGAGTATCGGGGAATATTCTTTTGTCAATTTTATAAACTTGTATCGTATAATGACAAATGTAAACCTTTGCAACGTGTAGGTTATTACAAAGCTCTTTTTTTTAATGTCTGCCATGGCATGAGGGAAGAGTTTATCGAAGATTATTTTTTGTGATTTTCTTTCATGATTGAACAATGTTGAATGTACGAAGCAATATGACACGTATATTTTTTTCTAAAGGCACTGCAATGATCATCTCGGTCATTTTAATATGTAGAAGTTTGGCATTCATTCGAGATATGTTTTCCGCCCGGCCAGGCATTCATCCAGATTAGCGAGCCGTGTGTTTACATGCGTAAAGCTGGCTTCCGCAGCACAACCATTCCCATTGGCCACACAACTGCATGGCATTAAGGATTAACATGCATGTGCGTATCGGTTGGAGCACCTCGCCATTCATTGCAGAGTAATGGAGCTAAAACAAGGGCCGAAAAAGCCCTCCTTCCCCTGCGAGCATTACCTCACAACAGTGCGTCACGTTGGTTGGCTCCTACACGTTGAAGTAATGGAGCCAAGAAAGGCTGCAATGTGATAAAACTTACGTAATCAAATAATAAAGCAATCGTGCGGCTGTGTTTATATATATATAGAACGGGTTATATATTTTAATGCATAATTTGCACAGCTTTCATTTTGGAATGAAAAGCTTATTAAGGTTGCAGTACACCGTGTAAAATGGCAGGGTGTTCTGTCCTGGCCTTTCTCAATTAAGCAAAAACGATCGGTGCAGAAGCTGCTAAATTTAGAACTCTGGCTAAAAGAAAAAAAAGTCGTGTGGGATGGGCAGTGCGCATCGCTGTTTAGCCCGAGCTCACTGCTGTCAAAACACACCATGCGTTTATGCATCGTTCAACCATTTCAGGGATTTTTTTTTTCGTTAATATTATCTCCGTGGGTAGCTGGGTATTGCAACAGAGAGAAAAAACATCGTAATTTTTTGGCCTCTAAATGCGCATTTGGCTTGCATCGACGGTACCTACGCATTAACGCATAATAACTTCTGCATGACGCCCCTCCAGAAATTAATTTAAGGGGACTGATTCAGCAGTGTGCTCATGCATGGTTGCATTGCTCAGGATTTGTGTTGTTCTGATAAAATGTGATGGCGTGCTACAGGACCGACGCGAACGAAACGGGGGGATTGCACGCGCGGGAAAACTCCTCGCGAAAAATAGACGTTCACGCGCGTTACGCTCCGTGGATACACATGGATGTTTGCTACGACAAAGAAGAGGAGAATGTGCAAAATAATTTGAATGCAGCAGCGGTGTGGCCCTGCCGAAACCAGAAGTGCGTGGGCGATGCTGCTACTGCAGCAGCGGCGGCGGCAGCCGCAGTTCCTTCTTTTTCTTTTTTGTATTAACGCATTGGCTTGCGCAGGCACGTGCCGAGCTAGTGCGTCAGACCGATCCCTCCCTCAGGTGATCCTTGCTGAGCTAAAAACAGCATCGCCTTTCTGCCTGGGATCAATTCCAACCCAAGCGCTATATTTAGCCCTCGATTGAAATGGTAATATTTTTGGAGACGCTCGCTCACTCGCCCGTGCAACATGCAGTCGTGCGTGTACGCTGCTTACACAGAAGAGAATACCGAGGCGGAGAAACGTTAAATGCATACGCCGTCCTGCACCCTTATTACCATTGCTGTCGTCGTGTTTTTAAACAAATGCCCTCTATTTACGCCGCAAGTATTTTTTTCCGGTTAACGTGCAAGAGCACGGGGTTCGCGGTACCGGGCTCGCGACGGTGTCCTGTCGTCGTGATGTTAACGTGTGTAATAGTTATGCCCCCTTTTTTTTTGCATGGCGAATGCAATGTGCCTTTGGATCGCTGACGATGAGGAGAAAAAAAAATGTGCCGTGCGTGCTGATGCGGTGCAAGGGCGTTGAAGCGAAGTACAGCCCGTATTCACCAGAGAGAGAGTCTGGGATAAAATGCCTCTCAAAATAGCAGTGCCTTGCAACCGGTTTTTGCACCCGGTTATTTTTAGCTTGTGAAATTGAATTGAGCAAAAATCACGAAACGTATATATCTCCGTATGGATGAATGTTACGTTGTTATACGTTTGTGTGTGGAAGCATGTTTTTTTGCACAATAAATGTACAATAAATGCACACTTTTTTAAACAGCGAATCAACTTAACCAATTAGCTTGCCTGAATACCATTTCAAGATTCAGAATTCCTGTATTTGAGCATTGCACAAAATTGCTTTGCAAGTAAGGAGGGATATTTCCACATCAGGTGCATTATAAAATGAAATTACCTTCTCATCCGTGTGATTTTATATTTCTACCTTGGGAAAAATGCTTGTGTCCTATTTCAATATGACCCCAAGTAATTATTTGAAGATGGTGTGAATGTACTTTGACTTGCCCTAACCTTGGTCATTCACGGTGATTTATGAAACTCCCAAACCTGCCAGGTGACCAGGAGGTGGCAGTATAGAAAGTGAGTTCGTAACCCCGACTTTGGAAGAAGAGGAGCTGGTGATAGGTGGGGAACTGTGCGGGGATTGAGCGTGGAAATTTACAGGGTAGGATGCCGAGTGGGGGATTGATCTGTGCCATTAAGGCAAGAAAGGATTTGATGGACTGATTTAAAGTTCCACCTTCGAGTTTTCCTGGGTTTTGCTGGGGCGTATCCCACAATCTCAAGAAAATAGGCTCAGTGTTTCATTGTATGAGCATAGAGTTTGGGAATTTGGGTGTTATCTGAAGTGTAGCTGTACTAACGTGTGTCCGGTTGTATAATACATGCGGTGTAGTTTTGTCTTTTTGCTCTCGTGTCTCTTGAGGTGGCGTAGCGTGTACTGCAGTACCACACACTGCCAGTGGGTGGGCAGTATATTATCTGGAGGTGCTGTCCTGTGATGTTTCGCTTGTTCTTGGTGTTGAGACTTCGGCACTGGTTAACTGTGCTTCGAAGAATCGCAAAGAAGAAGAACTGCAGTGTGGAGACCAAACATATTATGGAATTGTCATCAATCGAACTCCTTGAGGGCCCCGAGGTCCGAAACTTTTTGAAGGTGGAAATGGCATCCATAACTGACGATGAAAGGATAAATAATAATAATAGCATTTTATATAGCGCCTTTCACCCGAGGGGCACAAAGCGCTGCACAAGGGCCGGGAAGAGAACGCCATGTCAACAACGAAATAAAAAACAACCAATAAAAACCAAAGGAACAAAAATTAAATGATTAAAGCTGCTTCGAATATACTGAAAGGTCGTGAAACTGGCAATCTTAAGAGCGGCAAAAATCTGCCAGCGTCCCCTAAGATGGCCGTCACTTCCTTAAAGACAAACACGGAGGGAGACAGGGAGGGAGGGTGAGCGACAGGGGAGACATAGGGACACAGAGACAGGAAGATGAATAATGAGCAATGGGTACTTGGTATGTGGACTAATGCCTCGACACCCAGCACGACCTAGGATGTGTGTACATCATAATATCGCAAGCGACATCTCCAAGCTGTTACATGGCTGCGCTAGTTTTGTGCGCTGTGCGCAGCCTCTTTACTTGCAACTATCTGCAGGAGGTGGCGTTGCAATGATGACAAAGTTGGGATGAACTGTTAAATCTGTAGCTCTCGCAGATTTCTACTGGGCGTGGAGATAAACTGCCATGGAGATTGGTGGTCAGGTTTCCACCCGTTTGGATTATCCCTGAGTGGTCAAAGCCATCACGCAAAGGAAGAACACGTAACCAATTATTTTAAATGGCTTGTTTTGAGCCAGCAAGTGGAGAAAGTTGCAAACAAAGTGAAAATGCGGTGTAGATAGGGGGGGAAACGGTGAAAATGTGTTGATATTTTCTAGTCGAGTGCTTTAGTTTTTAGGTCATTTTGTGGAGGGGCATGAAAACAGCCTAATGCAAAGGGGGATTTGACAAAAAAAAATTGTGCTATAAATGTTTCCAAAGTGTGATTGCCCAGCTGTGTGTGAGGCTGACTGCTATAAATCACTGCGTGATGCCCTTTACGTCTGTGAAAAGGCAGAGGTCGAAACTAAAAATGGTGCCGTGACTTTATCCCTAATGCCACTCATCAAAGATGGATGTTCACAAAAGGGGCCTACCTTTTGAGAGTCATCTCAGTTGGTCCAAATCCGTTGTTGAAGATCCTAATGTAATGAATCTCCAAATGTTGTGCATATTAGTGGGGATATCGTGCGTAAGCCAGAGTGCAACAGTCTCAATGTTGCGTTGAACAATAGTGGAAACTGCTTTTGACATTCGTACATGATGCGAAAAAGGGTTTGGTGCTTGTACGTTGTTTTGCAAAACTCGCAGACGAGTAACTTGATCCGCAAAACAGTCGCACTGCTGTAATGTTAAACACGAATGATAAAGGTCTTTGTGTTCATTTGATAATCAGCACTAATGGGTTTTCTCTTTCATTTTTTGTTTTATCAGTTGTCACCGGAGCCACAGATGGAATTGGAAAGGCTTACGCGGAGGAGGTAAGGTGGCCTTGCCTCTCAAATGTTGTGTGCCTATCTTTTACCAGCAGAGGAATAATATGCATTTGAATCCACTGCAGTTTTGTTCCCTTGTTTTATTTTTGCATGAAATCTAAGATTCCTGCATCTGTTTTTTTCCATGTAAAGAAGACGTTAATGTTTGGATGTTCTCGTTGGACATTGGTGTGCGGTGTTTGATTTTTGATTTGATTTTTAGCGTATATGTACTTGCTGTGTATGATAAGTATATTTTTCACCACCGTAAGCCTACCAAACATCTTTTTTCTTAGCCTCTAAAGCCCTGATTTCACCAAGCTATGCACCCCACTACAGGCTAACTCCCCATCTAATATGAGAAAAAATAGCTTATTGCATTCATCATAATCCTCAGCCATGGTGAGTTCACTACTGGATGAAGCCCCCCGCAAGTCATCACCATCTCAGTGATGTTAAGGCACCTTCATTTTGCTAAATAATTTGGCTTATTGACAGACTTTTTAAAGGTACACAAAATCATAAGAGCCATAATTGATTACTGTAAATGTTTTACTTGTGAATTGGTTCGTGTGTGTATTTTTATTGAAGTAAAAATATGTTTTCATTACGATGAACTCGTTTAATTAGGTCGTATAAAAATAAATTTCTGAGCGTTTGCTGGCAGTGCTGAAACGTCTCCGTTAATACTTAAAACCAATATTCCTACACATCTTTTAGTTTGGGGAGAAGCTTTATATGGTGTTAAGCACGTTAACCAAAATGTGATGTTAGTGTGCGTTGAACAACTGTGCATTCTGCCGAGGTTTTTTAATCAAATATATTACCTGGAAAATCCCTTGATAGAACATCCCGTTTGCAAGAGTATCCACGGTTTCGAATTACACATACATAGCAAACGACGCGTACACAAGCATTTTAAAATCTACACCTTGTATACAGTACACATTTTATACAATACCACATTAACTATAATGTTGAAAATATTACTTAAACAACACATTTTCATCGACTTGTACGCAGCCTGAGCTCTGCTCCACGCCTTTGAATCTGCTCGCCGTGTTAACCATTTGCAGAAGTCCTATGCGCACTAAATCGCATTCTTATTAAATATACAGTCATACCCCGCCCTACGTTATTTCCAACAGCCGTGACGTAACCCGTTTTTTGACGTAAACCGGACGTAATGCCTTAAAAATGAGGACAAACACCGTAAAACTAGCGTAAATAACTCGCAAAAGAATATAACTATCGCTAAACCTTAAAGAACGCTAAAACATGTTTTAGTCATATTTTTTATGACGTAGGTGACATTGCCGAGTGACGTAACGTCGGACGTAATGACGTTCGCTGAACTGAAATTTACTCTAGAAAAGTAGCGTAAAGGCGCAATTTGACGTAAATCGGGGTATTACTGTATTTACACCGTGATAGGAACTAGACAGCTGAGGATGTGCGCATGAGTTGGACGCACAGGATTCGTGCGTGTGTGCGTGTCTTCAGACGTGCGTGTCTTCGTGCGTGTGTGCAGCTCGCCCGTAAAGGCCTCTCCATCGTGCTTATCAGTCGGTCCCAGGAGAAGCTGGACCGAGTGGCGCAGGAAATCCGTAAGTCCACCCGGACACCGTCAAATCCTGTCGCGACCGCTCGCCAGATTCGTATTATGAGAACGAACGCAACGCATCTGTGTATCGCTATGGAGCACGTTAAATTATATCCGTGCGTCCCTTTGCCAAGAACGTAGGATGCGATTGCTAAACCAGGCATGGAAAACGAGTGCCGCGTGGGTGCGCGCGCACACACACTGTAGCTCTTTCCACGTCAACCAAATATCGCCACTCGCTCTTGCCGGTTAAGATAAGGCGCGTTAAGTGCCGATGTCAATTGCTTGATGTGGAAAAGATGGACTGCCAGTCATGCACAGCAACTATAGCTGTCCCATCCTTCTCCAGGCAATGTTAATAAGGGATTTGCTGTTTGACCAGTGATGGTAGCGGTTTACAGCCAGGGTTCTCAACCTTTTGCACGTCAAGGCCTACTTGACCCATCTGGGGATAGTCTCCACGGACCACTGGCTATGGTCTCCACGGAACAGTATCTGCGTCTCGCTTCATGCTCCAACTCAACCATCTCATCCGGTGGATGAGATGGTTTGCAAGCTGAAAGTCCTGCTTGGTGATGCAATTAGCTCTTCATAACACTGGGATTGATGGAGTGAATATGTACCGAAGGTGGTGGCTGGTCTATATAGACTAACCGCCGTTAAAATAACGTGGTATTTTCACCACCGACTCAAAATTGTGCTGAACTGCGCGGGGCACGATGTTGACTTTGATATTTTAAGAAGGAGGCGTGAGGCTTCATTTTAATTGAAGCGTGGGCTTGTTTCCAAGTATAATGTGTGTGTTGCGAGGGCTGGAGAATCCAACTCGGAAGTCCGTTGTGGTTATCGTTTAGAAGGTCGTGACTTTTAACAACATTCAGGGTTGTTTAACCTCGTCATCTTCGTTTCCTCAGCTCCTCCAGGTGTAGTGAGATTAGTCGAGCATCACCCTGTGAAGCTACACCACTTTCGAATTCGATTCTTCGAAGCGTGATGGTTGTTACATAACAGTTTCTCATTGCAACAAGTTCTGCTTTAGTTGCAGACAGTCCTTCAACATTTAGAGATATGATAGTCAGTGCTAGCCTGAAAGGCGGCGGGCATTGGCCTCTCTTCTTGCACCAGACTGAGGGGCTTCTGGCATCTGTTGAGCTTCTGGACATCGTTGTCTTTCAGCTCCTCGGCTTCGAAGTGTTTGGTAGAATTTGCAGGGAATACCAAGTATTACTTTACAGGGGTCGCGACGTGAACGCTGATCCTTCTACCTTTATTGCACTGTGTGCAATAAAGTATTTTCCCTAAAGGATTTAATGTGTCACAGCAATGTGGCATTATCACTGAGCAACGCAGAATGCTTCAGGTGTAGGGGTGTAACGATGCATCAATTAATCAAAATTGATTCTTAAGCAGTTGCCCTTAGTGGAGGAGTTTAAGTATCTTGGGGTATTGTTCACGAGTGATGGTAAGCGGGAACGTGAGGTTGGCCAGCGGATTGCAGCAGCGTCGGCAGTGATGCGGGCACTGTACCGGTCCGTGGTAGTGAAGCGGGAGCTTGGTCCTAGGACAAAGCTCTCGGTTTACAGGTCAATCTACGTCCCTATTCTCACCTATGGTCATGAACTTTGGGTAATGACCGAAAGAACGAGATCGCGGATACAAGCGGCAGAAATGAGGTTTCTCCGCAGGGTTGCTGGGCTCACTCTCCGTGATAAAGTGAGGAGCACAGAAATCCGGGACAACCTCGGAGTAGAGTCGCTGCTTCTTCGGATTGAAAGGAGCCAGTTGAAGTGGTTCGGGCATCTGGTAAGGATGCCCCCCGGAAGGCTCCCTCGGGAGGTATTCCAGGCGCGGCCCACCGGGCGGAGACCTAGAGGCCGACCTAGGACACGTTGGAGGGATTATATCCTTCGGCTTGCCTGGGAACGGCTGGGAATCCCCCGGGAAGAGCTGGAGTCTGTTGCTGAGGAAAGGGATGTCTGGTCCACTCTCCTTGGACTGCTGTCACCGCGACCCTCACCAGGACAAGCGGTTTAGAAAATGGATGGATGGATGGATTCTTAAGCTCCTAAGCATAAAATTGCACGTGTAAGTCAATAACATTTGAATCGTGTGTTGTACGTTCAGAGTTCATGTGACCCATCCATCCACTAGAGGCCGCTGCATTCACTAGAAAGTTAAAAATAAAGAATTGATTCTTGACTAAAACAGTCATCCTGACTAGCGAGAATTCGTTAAATCGTGAAGGTCGGGGCTAGGAATGTCTCCACACCCGACTCAAAACCACTTGACATTTTGAATCGTGCTTATGCGTCGTCATTATTTTGCCTCCCAACGCTGTTCGAAACGGATTTTGCAATGCGGGGGTGGTATAACGGATGTCTCTTCGCACGCGCGCAAGTACTCTCGGCGCCTTTACTTATTTTTAAACGCAGCGGCGCTCTTTCACGCTAACGAGGCGTCGCGGGGAGACTTGCGGAGAATACGCCGCGACGGTCACGATGGTCACGATCGCAGGCGTCGTTAACGGCCCTCCGCCTCACGGCAGATCGAGCCGCGGACGATAAGGCATTTTTAAGACGTGGAGCACGCACACGTGTGTCCGCTCGCTCGCCCGCGCACACGCCCGCCCACGGGAGCCCTCCCTCGCGATGGCACGTGCACACGCCGCTTGCAGCTTAAAGGAGGCGCGGCGCTATTTTGAGTCACCCTGTGTCTATTTAAAGCCGTGCGGGGGCGGACGTGAATCTGAAGTGCACGCACGCACACACACGCGGACTCCGAAAATAAATAAATAACCGCCCGTCCTCCTCCGCTGTTGCATTTAGAACATATTTGTTTTGTGGGGGGGGGGATTATGTCCTGCCTCTTTGACTTGTGCTATTTCTGTAATCGGGCCACAAAGGTAAGGAGCTTTGCTGAAGGAGGTTTCCAGAAATAGCCGCACGACAGCACGTGAAGATCCTTCGGCCCTTTTGGATATTTTTACCCTCTGCCCGTTATTTTTAGCTTTCTAATTTGTTTTTTGGAATTCTCTTGCGCATTAATGTTCGGATAGCTGTATATATCCGTTCACACACACATAAATCTTCTGGTTTACTCATTTTGGGATTTGTAATCGATGCTCTTTCTCCCAACCATATTATCTCGGCACATAGGTTAGGGGGTTTTTATTCCCCCCCCCCCCTTTGGGTTCGCTGCCGTCTGCCGCACATTGAGGATTTCATCCGGCTCTCGCGGATCGTTCGTTTTGTGTCCTCTCCTCCTGCACGTGACCTCGTAGCGATGCGGAACCCGAGGCTGGGTGTCCGAGGCAAACGCGTCTCTAGCCGCATCACCCGATGCCCCCGTCGCGCCCTTCCTGCCCGCCCCAAGATAGCGTTCTATTTTTTTTCCCCCCCTCAGATGCGATCTCTTTGCCTGACACGGCGGCGACACGTGCGCCGCCAGGACGGTGACGCACATAGCAGCGCGTCTTCGCCGGGAAACGCGGTGCCTCCGCGGCAACTCTTATCACGCGCCCCCCCCCTCTCTCGGTGACGCGGTGGGGAACTGATTGACGGCAGGCCGACGCACGAGCTGTGGAGTATTGCCGTGCCTTTCCGGTGATTTTAGCTTTCTTTGTCGATCCGGCACTTGGGTCGCAGCTGCGTGCGTCGTGTCTCTGCGAGGCGACGGTGCGGATGCGTGCGCAGGTGCGGTCCGTTGGCCGGGGCGCAAAGATGTTTTTGCCGAACGCCCCCTCCCCGTGGAATCTGTCCCGACGCGCGTTGGCACGACGGAGCCCCGTGGCCCGTGCGTCTCGGCGAGTCCTTCAAAAGTCGCGTAATCCCGAAGGCGCTTGGCTTGCCCGATGCCCTTCTTGGCAGGCACTGCATTGTGTTGTATTTAATTGCTAATCCAAAACAAAATTATACGTCTCCTTTTCCCCCTGCCTCCCCAGCTTAATGTCGGTTATTCAATAATTCATCCGCAGCTTTATCTCGCTGGCACGGAATCGCGGTGTGTCCTTTAATGTAATACAATCGTCAACGACCACCTTCCCCACGCTCACCATGGGTTTTTTTTATTTGCGCGTGTTTGAATGATGAGATATACACACACGCGCACACGTTAGGTGCGGGACCCTCGTAACCAGAGGCGTATATCTGCAGAAAATAGCGCCTATGGCAAGCACTGAAATTGCGTTCCTGTCCACACATCTGACACCCATCTTTTAGATAACTTTAACCATAATATCAGCTCAATAAATGCGAGTCAAGCTGGATTTAATAAAAGCACGCCTATCATTTCGACTGCCGCGCCGGGCGATTGAATCGAGTGGGTGACCTCCACGCCTGCAAATCCGTCGTGCTAACGGTCACACGATGGCGCAGCATGGAGGGGGGGTTCCACCTCGCTTGGTGTGGGGTGGGGGGGTGGTGGGCTGTGTCTGTCATCCAGCGGCAGATTAAACATAGTCGACGTGCGCGCGCCTGCGTGTGTGCACGATCTATTAAACAACGCAGGGATTCTTTTTTTTTTTAATTAAAGGTTACTGCGGCGCGCGGCGTTAAGTGTAAGGGGTGTCGCACGCACGGCAGCGATTGTGAATTGGACAATAACGAAGCTATTATTAACGCCGCGGCGCAGTGGCACCTCGCCGCCGAGCGCGAGCGGCTGACGCAAGTCGCCCCTCGCGGGGTTTCCCACAATGCCCGGCCCCATCGCCATGGCAGCGCCGAGGGTTCCCCCGTCCGACGGGCCCAGCCGGCGCACGTGCATAACGCGAATAGCAATGAGCAGCGGCGGCGCATTAGCAATTCATGAACGCGGCAACGGCCCCCGCCAACGTTGTGCTAATTTTGATCGTCACCGAGCTAAACCGGTGGAAGAAAAAAAATGTTGCGTCCTTCTCACTGATGAGAACAACGCATGCCCCCTTGATTTGTCCTTGGTACTCCTCACCACCCCCACCCCCGCGAAACCTCCTAAGCCCCCGTTGGCTCGCTGACCCCAACGCCTCCGCTAAACATTGCCCTCCCCTTGCCATCACTGCCTGTGCCATCCCGTCCATTATCCCCCCCCCGCCCCACCGTTCTTTTCACTCGTCACCTCACCGACACGCCGATTGTCACGCACCCACACATTGCCTTACCCGCTCTACCTCACCCATCGACTCTAACCCACCAGCGTACCACCTCGCCAGCCCGCACACTTGCCCACCCACATAGAGTACCGGTCTTCTAATCACCCACCCACCAGCCTTTCACTCGCACCTCGCTCTCCCAGCTCCCCCGAACTCTCCCCTCTAATCCACATCATTGCTATCTCCACTCTTGTTTAAGTTATTTTTTTGAGGTGTATACTGTAACCACACCCGGGCATGCAATATATGATATTTTTTTTAAAATATTAATATGCATATTTTAATATGTGATTGCTACTAAAAAATGCAAAATTGTACTGTGCATTACTCAAATGCAATGCAGAATACACATCCTTTATTTACAATTCAGTTTTCCTATATTTACTGAAGAACCAAATCTTCCTTGAAACTGAGACTCCTGATCTCAACGAGTGGCTTACCTCATTATAAATGAAGGCCATCTGTCTTTATACACGGACCGAATATAATACGTTAGTTTATCCACTTACATATGTAATTTTATTACGACACCTTCCTGCAGGTAAGCCAAACCAGCCAAGGTTAACCTAGTGCGTAGTAACAAGTATGGAATTTAAAGGGGCCTTTTGGCTCATGTTTGAGCACTGAAACTTGAGATCCTGGGTTTCAATCCAGACACCTGACTGTGCTTTAGACCAGGTTCTCAAGTGTGGTAAGTTGATGGTTTCAGCTTGGTAACCAATGGCTGCACACACATAACCATTGTGGTAAATTTGGTTGCGCACTTAAATTGTCTAATTTTCAGCTCCGGAAATTATAAACATATTAGATCGACTGAACAGTGTTGTCCATGGCAGTACAGGTGGGAAAGCACCGCTCCCAACTGTGGAACAGAGTTTACTTAAAGGAATCTCCCTCGGTAGCTCTATCCGTTTCCATGGACAAAACGGTTGCGTTGTCGCGCAGGATGCATAAGGATTTTTCGTCTCGTAACGTCATGTACTCATGTCCTTTGCATGCTTAGCTTCTTGCACAATCGGGATAAAATTGGTGAAGGCTGGGGGGTGAGGGGGGGGAAGACTTTACCGGTGCACACGGCAAATCTTGAATCGTCTTGGTGCGACCCTTTGCGGTATTATTTTTATTATTTTTGTAGTAAGAATGCTGCGGTTTCCCACACAGGCGAGCGGTTCAAAGTGGAGACGAAGACGGTGGCTGTGGACTTCACCATGAGCGAGGAGATTTACCCCAAGGTGCAGGCCGCCCTCCAGGACCTGCCCATCGCGGTTCTGGGTAAGTCCCTGACCCCCCCCACGAGTTCGCACCACTCGCGTTCTTCGTTGGCGGTTCTCGTCGTTGCTGGAGAGGATCGGCGGTGGAGAGTCTGCAAAAGAAAAGCACTACAATATAATATGCGACGTCCTGGGCAATGGCCCTTCTTCATAGCATTTAAAAAAAGAGAAATGTTTAGTTCTAAGTTGTACTTGCTGAGCTTCACTATGGATAACATTGGTCATGAAAGCCTACGAGTTAATTTTACTTGCTGAGAATGTTTGTTTGTAAAATTAAGTTGGCCTGCGTGGTGAACAGCACAGGGCAGTGCAGCAAAATTCACTTGTGTGCTGCACTTCTGTGCTCCCACATCAATGCCCTCCCCGCCTTTACCAACCTGCTCTAACCAGGGGTTTAAACGGCCAGTATCTCAGCTCAGTTGACCCGGGTTGGCCAGCTCTTCCCCCCCCCATTGGTGGGGGTATTGGACCAGAATTTTCCGGCTGCATGCCGTTCCTGACACCAGCCTCCTTTATTTGGAAGGTCTTTGGATTGTTATTTGTCTGGAACCTTGCCACAGAACCTGTTCACCAAGGGAGACCCTAGCAGCAGTGCCTGCCTCCAGGTGACACAGCTGAGGTTCATGGAACAGACAAACCGCTCTGCCACGATAAGGTTGCGATCCAGCGTGGTGAACTGTGAAAATCGGTTTACACTATAAAGTTTTCCTGTGTTGTCCCGCAAGGCGTAGAGTTTGATGGACCATAAATATTTTACGTGTTCAAGTGACGAGATGGACTTTTTGCAACCTTTTTGAAACCTCATTACTGGTAATGATATTTGTCTGTGATGCCTCTTGTTTCTCAGTCAACAATGTGGGGATCTCCTACACCTACCCCGAGTACTTCCTGGACATTCCCGACCTGGACAATGTAAGTTATTCATCAGCTGCAATATCAAATTGGTCAACCAGTAGATCTTCATTTCATCTGTGCATTCAGCTTTTTATTACTCGCAGATTATTGGGAGGAGCCTATGTATAGCTTTGAGAGGCCGCTATTCAGCACAGGGGATGGGTAATGAATGATGATGTTTCCGATGCAGACAATGATTGGTGGAGGCCACACATGAAGGCCCCTTTGTCGGGTGCCACGTGGACGCAGGACACGTGTAGCTCTGCTCATTCAGCCCCACACTAAAACGCCTGAGGATGCTCCCAACGCGGGAGGTGAAACGTCGCGCGGGAGAGCGTTTGACACGGCTATCCCGAATAACAACCATCACGAATTGAGCCGTGAAAGCCTACATCAGTACATTGCTGTTCCTGGATTGCTGGTGATAATGATGCGGCTTACGATCACGATGGCGATTTTTCAAGGACACCTATTGGTTCCCCTAATCACCAGCGAGCAGTGTTGCACGAGACAAAAATCCCCCGCACTCTTGCATTTGTGTACGGCCGTAAGTTCTAATGCACTCGTGCGCGTCGTGATTACTCTGCCTGCAGTTCATCAAGAACATTCTGAACGTGAACGCCCTGTCCATGGTGAAGGTGAGCCGGATTCCCTTAAAACGTCATGCACGGTCTCCTCGCTCCACCATCGGTGGTTTCGAGGTGGAACTGGGACATCTAGTGGCGGTCGAACTTTATAGCTCGCATTCTGTCATAACAAAGTAGATTCTACGTTCGTTAGTTGTCCCGCGGTGAGGCTTCGAATTCTGCCACGAGCCGTGGGTCATGCATACCGATCTGAGCTCTGCTCCCGGCCACGGATAACATCATTGGAGAGCGATATATTAATCGGTTCCCAGTTCCCCCCCCCCCCACCGACCACCATCGTCTTGGTCAAACAACCCCAACGATTGACACGGTGTAGGGAGGTCTTCATCCAGCAGTGGATTCCAGAAGGACGGTGAATGCATTTCTTGTACGCCGTGCGGTGTTGTAACGCCACTCCCATTCCACCATTGGCTCTAACCAGAGAGGCTTTTTTTTTACTGGAGTTATGCCGACAGTTAAACAGCCCTGCCTACACCGCCGTGCATTGTAAAGGAGAGTATTGGTGATTCACCGAAAGGGGATTTGGAGAGTAAAGCCAATGCATGAATAACGCACTGCACAATCTCTCAAGGCTTTTGAGATTTTTCAATTTAGCCCCTGTGTCAGTGTTGTTGTAATTGGAGTTACCCACAAGTGCTCTCTCATTGTTGCTCACCCAGATGACTCAGATCGTCCTGCCGGGAATGCTGGAGCGGTGAGTCACGCAGCTCTTGCGGCTGCTGCACGTAGCGCGCGCACACACACGCGCGCTCTCACCTGGCCCCGTCGCCGCCG
>JAZEWU010000011.1:2896039-2908160 GCA_036362915.1 Geotria australis | reverse complement strand
GGCTCACCGCGACCCTGTATAGGATTAAGCGGTTTCTGAAAATGGATGGATGGAGACATGTGTTTATTATTACAGCAGAAAAATACCCAGTGAGCTTGCAAGCTCTTTACGGGGGGGGTGGTTTCCGAAAATGGATGGATGGATGAGCTGGCGGGCAATCTCGGAGGGGCAGCGCGTGCACGTGTCTGCGAGCACGTAGGAAGCGCGGGGCTGCCTGAGCGCTGGTGACGAGAGAAGAAGGTTCCGCTACCAAGGGCCGCTCGCTCGCTCATCGTCTCTGCTCAGTGTCTCGTCCCGTCACGGGAGGCGCAGGGCTGATAGCGGAGGGGGAGGCGTGAGAGGGGGGCGGGCAGCTATGCGAGAGAGGAGCAGGGGAGCGGTGGAGTTGTATTAGTCCAGAGAGAGGCGGGGGGCGTGGGGGCGTTTGTGGACGCCACTGGGATTCTGACTGGTATGACCCTAGCCCTAGCTAGATAAGCGCAGCAATGCCTTCTTCAAATAAATGTCTCTCCACATTTGAAGAGAAAAAAAAAACGTGTTCAAGTTTGTTTTTGTTATACACAATCCATTAGCCGCAATGGCCTTCCGGAGCGATGGCTTTTCAGCAGCGTTGGTTCAGTACAGGCAAACTCTACTGACGATACACTATGTCGGAACGTGTTCCGGAGTGAGGCTTGCTAACCCTGGCTGTAACCTAGCCATGACTCTGCTCTGCTAACCCGAGAGGCGTTATTACCCTGAGTCGAACCACATTCAAGCTGGAAATCTGACCTTAATTCAAACCCGAACATCAGAGTCTAGGCTTGCACTGCACCGCGATGCTAACCCCGACTCTAACCCTCGTTATAACCATCCATCCATCCATTTTCAGAAACCGCTTAATCCTATACAGGGTCGCGGTGAGCCGGAGCCTATCCCGGCAGACACAGGGCGCAAGGCAGGGGAACACCAAGGATGGGACGCCAGTCCATCGCAGGCCTCGTTATAACCCTGATTCTAATTCGAACAAAACCGTTATTCCATCTCTAGACCTTAAACTGAGCCTGAATAAGCCACAGGGTCCCGGTCCTCTAGGTTTAAAACGTCGTGAGCTTTCCACATTGCATTGTTATTAATACGTTACGTTTACCTCCTTGCCATAACTCTGTCCGTAATGGTCGAACCCTAACCGTGCCTCTAACCCCGGCACTGTAACCCTGACTAAGGTCGGACTTGGTGCCGTTATGACATCACTGGTAACTCGATCCTGGGACGCATCACGCAGAATCTCTGTCGCCAAAGAATCTCTGTTGAGGGCTCTGTGACATTTTCCTGGAATTAAAATAGGTGCCTCTTACGCAACTGACATTGATTGTATAATTATGGTAATTTGGAGCCCCTTTCTCAATCTGCTGCTGGATGAATACCATGTCACACCACCGTATCGGTGGTGGAGGTTTGTTTGACCACTGTGATTTGGGTCAAGAGTCGAATCAGGCGTCAGTGGGTGTTTGTGTTACACATGTGTTACATATAGCCTTGCCTTGCGTCCTGTATCTGCCGGGCTAGGCTCCGGCTAACCACAACCCTATACAGGATTAATCGGTTTCTGACAATGAATGAATGAATGTGTGCGTGTAATATCAATGTTAACACATTGGTCAATAGCACTGACTTAAAAGACACGTAACGGACGACGTTTCGGCCAACGGGCCTTCGTGACAACATCTGCAAATTATTAGTTTTATCATGCATATACCCGAATACCTAAGTTTGATTCCAGGCGACGGCTAACACCAGTGACGGGTTATATCCGATCCGATCCTAGACCATCCCCTCCACGGACCCGCATTCACCCACGCGGCGTGAGGAGACCTTCATCCAGCAGTGGACTGACAAAGGACTTTGGAATTGCAGGCTCGTAAGTTGGACACGCGCGACGTTCACGTAAGCGTTACAAAAATAAAGATCCCCCGTATAGCCTTAACGGACCGTAGGGGCAAGTGCCGTTAGCGAGCACCTATTAAGGTCGACACGGCACACGAGGAGGTGGGTGACCAGCACCACGCCAGGCCGCCTTTGTCTCCCTAGTGGCGATGTTTACACACAGCAATATGTACTCATTTGAGGCTGAGAGTCGACCTAGCGGAGGCCCAGGATCGGTTCAGATAATCGTCACTGGGATTCGAACTCGGCTCGCCAGGTTTGCAGCCCAGCGCGCTAACCACTGGGCCACCGCTCCCCATGTACGGTGTATCGCACTCACTCACTCACACGCATCTGTGAGACTTTCCAAACGTATATCCTGCTACAAACTGTACCCCCCCCCCATCCCCCGAAACCATGTATCTTCGTCTCTAGGGCAAATGAGTCGCAGCACATTCTTCTCAATTGATTAGTGTAAAGGTCAACCTATTTACTTTCCTGTTTGCGAGCGTCTATTTTGGCGTTTTCGTGCGAACGCCGTCACCCCTTATCTCGCGAATGAACGTCATTGGAAACTGGTTCACGATTCCTGGCTCGGCCCTTAAATGTTACCTCCTATCCGTGTTTTCCCAGACGACCAGTTTTCCTTTTCGCCTGGGATAGAAACGCCAAAATCCTCGCCGCAATAATCAGAAGCGGAAGCGCTCCAGGGGCCTAATATCTTTTCTCCGGCGAGTGTCAGAGTTGTTTTAATCTGGGGTAAGAATGCGTGAGGTCGCGACCTGGAGTGGACGCGGTTCGAATTCGATTCGATTATTCGTAGCGTGATGGCTACATGACAGTTTCCCATTGCAACAAGTTATTCTTTAGTCGCAGACAAGCCCTTCAACATTTAGAGATATAATAGTCAGTGCTGGCCTTAAAGGCGGCGGGCATTGGCATCTCTTCTTGCTCCAGACTGAGGGGGGCTTCTGGCATCTGTTCAGCTTCTGGACATCGTTGTCTTTCAGCTCCTCGGCTTCGCAGTCTTTGGTAGAATTTGCAGGTAATACCAAGTATTACTTGACAGGGATCGCGACGTGAACGCTTCTACCTTGATCCCTGACGGCGCGGTGCCGGGAAATTACCGCGCGGAGTCACTCGTGTGAGGATCCTTTCAATAGCATCCCCGCAGCAAGCACACGCTGCTGTAGTGACGTCGCAGAGACGATGATGAGCGATGTGATGATGACTATGATCTTCATGATAATGACAGTGATCTATCTTAATGATCATGATCTTCCTGATCATAATAATAATAAAAATTACATTTATAACCTGCACGTATTCATTCACTGTCGAAGGTACTCATTCGACGAGAGAACGACTCAGAGGCCTAGCGAGGAAAGCGCAGAGGCGGAGGAGGCAGCCAGGCGGTTTCGCCGGCGCCATATTGCCACACACTGCTTCCTATATATTATGCTGTTATCGGCCAAATAATTAAGAGTGTTTTTTTGTTTTAAGGCCTCGCACGTTGCGTTTGTGTGTGTTAATAGTGCTCGTACACCGCTGCCAACGCGGCAACAGCAGCAAGCATCACCACCAACATAATCTGCTTACGATTTATGTCGTCGCACGCAGCAGACGATAGATTAATTCATAATTAAAATCAGATTCTGTCTGGCGGCGGAATGGCTTCAAGGTGCAACTGGAATGCAGTCGGTCGACAGGAACGGTACATGAGAAGGATGATTGCCCGTAACGGCTATTAAGCTCTTGGAAAATAACATTGCAAGCTCGTGGTGAGACGTCTTAAGTTGCAGACCTCTGAGTCCGGAAGGAGCGGAGGCAGCGAGGCTGCTGCAACTTTTAAAGATAGATAGATGTTTATTATTACAGCAGAAAAAAATACACAGTGAGCTTGCAAGCTCTTTACTGCCGTCGGGTCTCGTGGCTCCGCGTGTTGCGATTGCTTCTCGAGAGCTGCTCTTTCGGGATAGCCGCGTCGAGCGGTAGACTCATCTGAAGAGGGGCACTCCCTCTTTCGAAATGTGGACAAATGACCATCGTTCTCTAAAGCTGCCGACGAAGATCCTCTGTGTAGCATTAAACACACTGTAGGGTCAAGTGCCGTTAGCGAGCAGCACCTATGAAGGCCGACACGGCACTCGACGGGGTGAGTGGCCAGCGCCACGCCCGGCCGCCTTTGTCTCCCTAGTGGCAGTGTTTACACACCGGACTAGGTACTCATTTTGAGGCTGAGTCGATCTAGTGGAGGACCAGGACCCGTTCAGAAAATCGTCACTGGTATTGGCCGTGAGCGGGAATCGAACTCGGGTCGCCAGGTTTGTAACCCAGCTGTGGTCCTGCACGTGCGGAAAAGCACAGCTTTCAGCTGGGCCATTCATCAGCACGATGCTACCTCCAACATGGGAGGCGAAACGTCACGAAAGGAGAGAGGAAAGCTCGGCACTGCTATCCCGAAAGAGCAGCTACGGAGAGCGATTCTACAAACATCGAGTCGCGACAACCTACACGAGTACACGGAGGGAGCAGACTCCACTAATTACTTATCCGTGAAACTTGACGCATTGAGTTTCAAGGCTGCGTTTCAAGCTCAGTCTCACGCGTTCTTATCGATGAACGGGGCTTTGAGGAGGCGTCGTGCACCCAGTAACAAAACACGATTCTCCCAATCACGCGGCACGGTGGCGTAGTGGGTAGCGCTGCCGCCTCACAGCAAGAAGGACCCGAGTTCGAATCCCCGGCTCGGGGGGCCTTTTCTGTGTGGAGTTTGCATGTTCTCCCCGTGTCCGCGTGGGTTTTCGCCGGGCACTCCGGTTTCCTCCCACCGTACAAAGACATGCTGCCAGGTTAATTGTCCTACTGAGTAAATCGCCCCCAGGTGCCCTGCGATGGACTGGCGTCTCATCCTGGGTACAACCCTGCCTTGCGCTCTGTGTCTGCCGGGATAGTCACCGGCTCACCGCGACCCTGCACGGTGGACCGCTGCAGGATTCTACACGTAAGTGGCTGTGACAAGCGCAAGGGGTTTGCGCGTTTACAGACGCACGGAAGGTCAGGGTTGCACGTGAGAGTTCACGGATCCAAAGTCGAACTTGAGGCCGCGATTGCTGATGCAATCGTGATTGCATCAGTTTTGCTCTATATTTTAAGTGAATGACCGTGTTGCGAGCCAGGCACGGTGGCGTAGCGTGTAGCGCTGCCGCCTCACAACAAGAAGTTCCTGGGTATGATTCCTGGCTCGAGTGTATTTTCTGTACGGAGTTTGCATGTTCTCCCTGTGCGCGCGCGCGTGGAGTTTCGCCGGGTACTCCGGTTTCCTCACACTGTCCGAAGACACGCTCCTGTCACCCACCCACTCATCCATCAACTCACCAACTAAATCACTCACTCACTCGCCGGGTACTCCGGTGTACTCCCACTGTCCAAAGACACACGGCTGCTCGTGAACGATCACGGATTTGATTACGATGATGATGATGATGATGCCGGCCAATTTAGTTGCATCGCTAGGTGACTGAGTATCTGGGTGACTGAGTAGCTGAGTGGCTGGCTGACTGAGTAGCTAGGTGACTGAGTAGCTAGGTAGCTGGGTGGCTGGGTGACTGAGCAGCTGGGTGGCTATGTCACCGAGTAGCTGGATAGCTACGTCATTGAGTAGCTGGGTGACTAACCTAATGTGTGAGCAGTTAAGTAACTCGACGAGTCACAGGTAGAAGCGTTCACGTCGCGATCCCTGTCAGGTAATACTTGGTATTGCCTGCGAATTCTACCAAACACTTCGAGGCCGAGCTGAAAGACAACGATGTCCAGAGGCTATAACCATCGTGCTTCGAAGAATCGCAAAGAAGAAGAAGAAGACCCGAGTGGAGAGAGAGAGCACTTGAGTAACTCGGCGGGTGGGTGTGTGTCAATGCCGAGGTGTTTGCGTTCCTGTCTGCGTGTCTCCCAACTGTTCCATCCCTCCCAGCCTCCCTCACCCAATCCACCCAGCGCCCTCTTTCACTCCTGGCCGGCAATGTCTCCGTTCCCCCCGCTGTCGCGCTGCAGGTCCCCACCGGGTTCCCCACCGGGTTCCCACGTGGTTCCAACCCAGTGTCGTGCAGAGAGGGGGGCGGAGGGGGCGACGACCCCGAGCATCCATTTCAGGGGGGGGGCATCCAATCAAAGAGTGAAATTCAACAGTCCCACAAAGCTGCTGTGAATGTGGATCCGTGTTTTAATAAGCGAGACCAGAGTAGAGAACCTGTTACATGTAAATACTGTGCGTGATGCCGATTAACTCTTTCGGTGTCCTGTCGACGCCGATCGACATTATTTTTCATCATAATAATAGCATTTACAGAGCGCCTTTCACCCGAGGGTCACAAAGCGCTGCACAAGGCTGTGGAGAGAACGACATGTCAATAACATCAATAACATCGAGACAGATTAACTGTGCCCTGTCGACACGTTATACTTACTGCCTTACAACTAATTTTATGAATGAACGATAGTTCCCAAAGTTGTCTTCCTTTCTCACATTTTTCAGTACTAAGGGCCCTATACGTGAGTCTTGGGGGCATACAATCAAGGAGTCGGAGTTGGCCCCGGGGCATCACCACCGAAACCTCTGCACGCCACTGGACTTTTCCACCGACCTCGCGAGGCCCTGCACGCGCCGTGGCTGCTCCGGCTAATCGATGGCGCTAATCGACCACACGTACGGCATTCGCTTCGTGTGTCGGGCGAACGGTGGCGGGAAAGGCGACTCTTATCCATCCATCCGTCCATTTTCAGAAACCGCTCAATCCTGCACAGGGTCGCGGTGAGCCGGAGCCTATCCCGGCAGACACAGGGCGCAAGGCAGGGCTATACCCAGGCTGGGACGCCAGTCCGTCGCAGGGCACCTGAGAGCAATTTTACTCAGTAGGCCAATTAACCTGGCAGCGTGTCTTTGGACGGTGGGAGGAAACCGGAGTGGCCCGGACGAAAACCCCACGCGGACACGGGGAGAACGTGCAGACTCCAGACGGAAAGGCCCCCGAGCCGAGATTCGAACCCGGGACCCTTCTTGCTGTGAGGCGGCAGCGTTACCAGCTACGCCACCGTGCCGCCCGTTCGCGCCCTCTAGCAGACGCGAACCCAGCTCCCTATGAACCGCCGGTGCCACGCTCACACACCCCGCACGTGACCCGCTCTGTGTAAACCACCGAGCCGTCCGTATATTTTAACTGCGAGGGGGATTGCTCGGGTTTTTTTTTGTCGCTTCTTCATCGTGTCGAGCTAAAAATATCCTTATTTACGGGTGAGGGGGCCAGCGATGCGCTGTTAGCCCGACTTGGCACGGGCCTCCGCCGGCGGCTTGGGTCGCCTCGGTGGAGAATGCGCAACGGGACTCGGGGGGCTGCAGGGCAGGGCGCTGGCCGGACCTCGTGTTGCCACCTCGGGAGGCGCAACGATGCGGGACGCGAGCGTGCACGGGGCTAAACGATTGCCAGTTTCACGACCTTTCAGTATATTCGAGGGGGTCAAGGTAGGAGCGTTCACGTCGCGATCCCTGTCAGGTAATACCTGGTATTGCCTGCGAATCCTACCAAACCACTTCGAGGCCGAGCTGAAAGACAACGATGTCCAGAAGCTAGCCATCGCGCTTCGAAGAATCGGAAAGAAGAAGAGTATATTCGAAGTAGCCTTAATCATTTATTTACTGTTGCTTTGATTTTTATTGTTTTTTTCTTTCGTTGTCGACATGCCGTCCTCTTCGCGGCCCTTGTGCAGCGCTTTGTGACCCTCGGGTGAAAGGCGCTATATAAATTGATATTATTATAAACGGCAAAGCGCTGCAGCCGCCGTGTAACTGGCAACGAATCCTGGACTTTGAATAATAATAATAATAGCATTTTATATGACGCCTTTCACCCGAGGGTCACAACGCGGCGTCTGTGCCAGGCCGGGTGCACCGTGAGGCTATCACGCAGAGTGTCGAAGGCTCGCTGACAGGAGGAGGTCGCGGGACAGACCCGGGTGCCATTGGCTGCCTGACTGACATGACTGGCTGGGGCACCGCCACCTGTGTGCTCCCCACCGTCCAAGAATTGCTGAGTTGTATCCGCCCGGCGCTCGGCTCGCTGTTGTGAGCGTCGCTCCTCCGCCCTCTGTCGTCGCTGGAGGGCGACTGCCTCCAACTGCCCAGTAGCGTCCTTGACGAACCTTCTCCACAGCGCTATCACCACCACCACCACCACGACCACCACGACCAACCCAACCACCGCTACTAACGGCAGCAGCCAGCACTGCCACCACAACCACCACCAGTGCGGTCTCTCCTCGTCTCTCCTCCCAACCCAGCGCCGCCTGCCCATCCCTCCCTCCCTCCCACCCACCACTCACCCGCTCATGTGGCCTGTCAGGATCCAGCCCTCAACTCACTGTGGCTCCCTCCTCTCCCTCTTTTGTCCCCTCCCTCCCGTCTATCCGCTCGCTCGCTCTCTCTCTTACCCCTCTCTGCTTGGCTCCAGAGCTCGCACTTCTAAATTGCCGAGTTTGTCGGAGGCGCGGGGAACATCGGCGTGGTTCCGGCCTGGGGGGATGCGTTAACTTCCAACTTATTTTATTTTTCTGATCGAAGCCCAGAGCGCGTGTGCTCGGGGAGTCGATTTAACCGACGAGCCTTTGGCCAGCTTTGCCCGCGGCTGCGTACACTTTGCGTTTGTACGTAAGCGAAACAAAATCGTTATCTTTATTTTAAAGTTGTTTCGCGAGCGCCGCCGATCACTACCCGCAGCTTGCCCCTCCCGAGGGAGGCCCCGAGACTGATGTCGCTTGCTGCTGGCGTCTCCTGCAGCAGCTACAACAGCAACAGCTACAGCAGCAGCAGAGTCGTGCCCAGGTCACTGAGGTGGAGCGGCGCTGGAGGTCACGTAGTGTGATGAAGCGTGCGATGACCCAGGTAAAAACAAAAAACGCGCGCGCGGTGATGATGATGATGATCTGCTTCTTTTTCTTTGCGATTCTTCGAAGCACGATGGTCAGCCTCCGGACATCGTTGTCTTTCAGCTCGAGCGATGATGATGATGATGATAATAATAATAGCGATTTATATAGCGCCTTTCACCCGAGGGTCCCAAAGCGCTGTGATGATATGATGATGAATGTCGGTTGTGATGTTGAGATGACGATGGTGATTGTGATGATGCTGCTGCTGCTGGTGAGATGGTGATGCATGCGAGAGCTGCGCCGCTGAGCTCTGATGATGATGATTGTGGTGATGGGTGACGGTGATGATCCTCGTGTTGGTGAAGCTGTTAATTGCTGATGACGATTGATGGTGCCGGTGGTTGTGTAGATGCTGCTGCTGAACGTGATGATCCTGACGACGCTCGTGGAGGGTTAATGATGATGTTGCAGATAGTTGTGGGAGATTTGCATTGTGTGACGATGATGCTGGCGAGGGCGGGGTGGTGGTAGACCATGCGGTTGCCGCTATTGCAACTGAGTAGACTTTATCAACTGGTTTTCCCCCCCCTCCGTACAACCAGTTCCAGTAACTACAAAGACAAAGCTCACCCGTAGAGTCTTAACAGACTGTAGGGGCAAGTGCTTTAACTACACACACATGTTCTCGCTCACACACACACACACACGGACGCGCAAATCACAAACTCACCGCGCGTGATTGAT
Organism: Geotria australis; assembly: GCA_036362915.1. NCBI lineage: Eukaryota > Metazoa > Chordata > Hyperoartia > Petromyzontiformes > Geotriidae > Geotria > Geotria australis. Next base: position 2,898,590 of record JAZEWU010000011.1, on the reverse strand, counting down.
CCCAGGTTCCCGACCGCACTTATCGCTACCCGAGCACTGATTCAAATCCGTATGAGTTACACATCAAGCGCGGAGATTTAATTGCTAGGGGGGGTGGGGGGTGTCTGTTTTTTGTATCTCCCTCTCTCGCCCTGCAACTAACGTAGTCGTGGACTGGGGTGGGTGAGCTGGTGCGTAGGGTGATGGTGGTGGTGGTTGTCAAGGTGCATATGGCCTGGCACAGGCGACGTGGTGACGTCAACGCCACTTAGTGGCGAAGGGCGGTTGTTGTTGGTTGTCAAGTGGGGAGCGGTAGCTCAGTGGGCTACAAAACCTGGCGAGCCGAGTTCGAATCCCGCTCACGGCCAACATCAGTGACGATTTTCCGAACCGGTCACGAGAGCTCCCCTAGGTCGACTCGGCCTCAAATGAGTACCTAGTGCGGCGTGTAAACATCGCCACTATGGCGTGGTGCCGTTCACCCACCTCCTCGCGTGCCGTGTTGACCTTCATAGGAAGGTGCTACTCGATAAACGGCGCTTGACCCTACATACAGTCTGTTAAGCTTACACGGTTGATCTTTGGTTGTCAAGTAGCTTGTCGAGTCTCTCGCGGGATGGAACACCAACCCCAACCTCCCTGCCGTTCCTTCCGTCTGTGTTGAGCATGCGCCGTGTATTCGGGGTCTCGTGAGCGAGGTAGGAGAAATCCCACGTGGGAGAGGCCCGGCTATTCGCGAACACGTGGTGGGTCGGTCGGTGGATGGTTGGCGTCAATGCTGCTGCTGATTGATGATGGTTGTCGTGTAGCTGTGGAGGCAGTTGCCCTCCAGCAACAACGGAGAGGGCGGAGGAGCGACGCTCACAACAGCGAGCCGTAGCGCCGAGCGGCCAAAGCACAGAAAGTTAATAGTGATAGCATTTATAGAGCGCTTTTCACCCGAGGGTCACAAAGCGCTGCACAGGGCTGCGGAGAGAATGACATGTCAACAACGACTGAGATCGCGGTAGGGAGCTCAGGTGGTGCATCCGCCAGTCATCTCGGTCAGGCAGCCCATCATGACACCTGGGTCTGTCTCATGACCTCCTGTCGACACTTCACGGGGGGCCTCGAGGTGCACATGGCCTGGCGCAGGCGCCGTGGTGACGTCAACGCCGCTTAGTGGCGAACGGCGGTTGTTGTAGTTGTAGGTGATGGTGCTGTAGTGTAGATTGGCCGTTGTGCGAGCGCCACCTAGTGGTCCGTGGAGACTAGACCCCCGACTGGGCCGTGCGGTGCAAAAGGTTGAGGACCTTTTGATGATGATGCTGCTGCTGCTGATGACGATGATTGTGAATCTGATGATGATGATATTGCTTCGACTCTTCGTCCAGCTTTTTTGCTGCTGACAAATGGTGGGGTTGCCACCTGTCCGGGTTCGACCTGAAATAGTGGCGCCTGCGTTCGAGCGGCAGGGATTGATTTGTACCGGGATCTGTTAAGGTTACCGGGGCACCGATGTGCCCCGGTAACTTTATCGGCACAGTTGTGATGATGGACTCAGTTGACGACTGAGAAATATGCGCGGGTTTGAGCTACAGTGGAAACGTTGACCAGTCTCAATAACGATGATGATACTGCTGCTGAAGATCATCACGATTCTGCTGATAATTTAGATTCTTCAGATGTTGCCGTTCTTTGGCGATAGCCGTGTCGAGCGTACCCCCTCTCTGCCTTCGCGACGTTTCGCCTCCCACATTGGAGGCACCCTCGGGCGGCGTACTCGGAAACTCAGCATCAAAAATCAGCTTTCGTGAAGCAATCCTCATTCGTGCATCGAGCCGTGAAAACATGCATCAGTAACGTCGCTGAAAACACTCGACACAGCTCTCCGGAAAGAACATCTCTTGAGAGCAACTCTCATACACGTGGGCGTGAAAGCATACGCTATTTCCTGCCGGGGTCTGAGAGAAACTGTGTTTCGATCCTCTCTGTATGTCCTGTGCATATGGTAGAGTTCACAAATAAAGTTGAATCGAATTGAATAATTCTGGCGACGCGGCCGTACGATGAACGCTGCTACGGTGCATATTCTCCGAATCACGGTTGACAGCAATGACTGTAGATAGGGCAGCAGTGGATAACAGTGGGGGGGGGGGGATTCGGGAAACAGAATGGCTTCGGGCTCGTGAGCGGGCCCTGTTTTTGGCTCCCGGGGCAGTTGGGCAGTAATTGTAGACGGGGTTCCGGAGCGGGTATTCGGGGTCCACGCGAGTTCGCGGGTTCGCACGCGCGTTCCATCGCCGGATCGTGTTGTGGTCGCGATTAGTAACGGGACGCCCGGCTCTCTCGCTCTCTCCCTATTGCTCTCTCTCGCTCTCTCTCACAAAGACACAGATCCCCCCGCAGTAGGGCTCTGGAGGCCTTGACGCGCACGCGAATTACGTGGGTGTTTGTGGCCGCTCGGGTCACCTTTATCTCCCGCAAGTGGCGCTGATGTTTGCAACACGTCGCCGCTAGGTATAGAGGACGTACTAGTTTAAGGCTGAGTCGACCTAGATGAGGCCCCAGCACCCACCGGTGCAAGTATTCG